>JANRGW010033456.1:0-38374 GCA_024733675.1 Psilopsiagon aymara
TGAGGCTCCAAAAGTCCTTGGCCAGGCCAAAATGTACTAAGCCATAACTAAAAACATTGGTGTTATCAGCGCTGTTCCCAGCCCGAAAGTCAAAACCACAGCACTGCACCAGCTACCGAGAAGAGGAAAAATGACTGCTACTGCTGAACCCATGACACCATTTATTGGCTTTACCTGAGCCTCCTTTTGTGAGACACTGAAATTCATGGACTGGAAGCTGAAGCCAGCTGTAGAAATGCTGTCCTTGATGTACCTAAGCTGGAAGTAATGACAGTTATTTCACAACCACATTAACTAACTTAATTTATTAGAAGTCATAAAAACATTTACATTTTCAACTGGAAGCTGCTATAGAACCGTTAGTAATTTAACACATTCTCTTTTTACCTTCCCACAGGTTACAGCTTTTACCTTGCACATGAGTTTTTTGATGCCCTGCCAATACATAAGTTTCAGGTATAGCAAGATGATTGTTGTAATTGGGACCATCTACTTAAATGTCTTCTCTCTTTGAGGAAGAGTAGAATTAGGGTGCCAAACTAGGCACATGCATTGTCTCTGATGTTAAAATGTTCTTTCTGACTGAATTTGGACAAAAAAAGGCTTAATTCAGTTGATAACTGTAAAATTGATAACTGTTCTGGAATGAAAATCCTGCAGAAAGCTTTTTCTGCTGAGAGAAGTCTCCAGCTTTTTAATTCCCATGTTATTTTATCTGTGACTACTAAGAAAGACTGAAGGGCTTCCATTTGAATGGTAATGACAGTGGCAAAATAGAAGCTTGGTAGGATTCAAAAGTGTCTTTCAACTTCAGTTTAATTCATTAAAACCACTGGTAGAATAAAATACTTTATTCTGGTAAGTTAAATATTGTCAACAGAAGAGCATCATTTTTAAACAGTGTCATTCATTCTTGTGAGTAAAATTAAACCTGTATTTGTTGACTCTGGAGCTGAGTATTCTCTTTGGAAGGACAAGCTTCTTCCAAAGCAGTAACTGGGATTAAATAAGAATACTTGTTGTTGATAGTGTATTATGTTCTTAAACTGTTTACGAAAATGCTTGACATGTTAGTGCAGTCAAAGAAAAAAGCTACTGTTGTAGCCACTGAAGTATAAAACAAGTGCTTTGGGCTCACCAAACAGAGAACAGAGAAGGGCTGGCGTGAGGTGTTGGTTGATATAGATCCACAAGTTCCTGACCAGCTGCGGTTTGTCCTGTCACCATCCCGTACCCCTGCAACGGAAATCTTTATCCAGGTGAGGTTGCGCCTACCAGAGCTCATCCTTGCACCTTCACAGTTCTCTCAAGTATATTTACTGCTGCTCAGTTACTCTGACAGCAGGAGGAAGGCTCTCAGCCTGCAGACAAGTAAATACACCTCACCATTTCCATTCTGAGAAACTTCCACCAGCATCTAACTTTGTATGCTTGAAAATATAGCACAGTACATCAAGCTCTGCAACATCAGAGCTTAGACAAAACATTCTAGAGAAGAAACAGAGGGAGGAAGGGGCAGGGAGAGTTCTGCATTTCATGTCACATCTGTGGCAGCAGCCTTGTCTGAGCCAGGCTCTCAGGATAGTGCTGGGTGCTTCTGTGTTACACTGGCCTTTAATGGAGAGCAACTATGACTCCTTTTTTTCCTAACATTCACTGGATTCTTAAAGTTAGGTAATGAAGTAGCTGAAACTAAAACCAGCTACAAAGTCTCACACAGAAAGGCCTTTCTGAACCCTACACACAGCCGAAGAGCTATTTTCCTTGTTATAAGTACCACAGTAACACAGTTTCACCTGATACAGATTTTCTTACTTGTTAGTAAAAATTGTATTTCAATCAACTATAGGTTACAGAAGTGATGACTGAAATCCAGCACTCGGAAACCACTAATTGAAAATGACTGTTAGCAAAAGCTCAAGTTCTAGGTAGCAAAGAACACAGCCCTGTACCTCTGTGGCCCAGTGAAGTGCTGACAGTTCCAAGACATCAGGTGTGAAGAACTCTTGCCCTGTGTTTGTTTGCTAATACAGGTGTTTTAATCTTTGAACTCTGCACTAGCCTGAGGAAACAAGAGATCATGTGGAAGTGTGTCCTGAGGCTGGTGTCATCATTCAAAGGCTTGCTTCTCGGATAGAGGAGGATGGTGGGGCTGCACTGGTTGCTGATTATGGTCATGATGGAACCAAAACTGACACTTTCCGTGTAAGTCCTTTACCCTGAAATAATAAATAAAAGGATAGAGAGCATTTTGGCTTGTCGTTTGGAGCATTAGGCTCTTGCAAGAGAAGTATCTTGGGTGGACATAATAGCAAAAGCTGCCTTATGCTGCAGTGATAAAACTGAGTAATCAAGTTCTTGGTTAGTATATGTAAGGGTTTGTCAGACAGAAAGGATTATCTGAACCCTTCCTACACTTACCTGAGATCTTCCAAGTATAATTTGCTGTTCTTACTCCTCACAGGCACAACTTAGTGTCGGCTTATGAGTGTAATCTTTCAACTTCCTTACATTTTTCAGGGCTTCCGAGATCACAAGCTTCACGATGTGCTGACAGCCCCGGGGACTGCAGACCTGACAGCAGATGTTGATTTCAGCTATCTTCGAAAGATGGCACAGGGAAGAACAGCGACACTGGGCCCCATAAAACAGCGGGAGTTTTTAAAGAACATGGGCATTGATGTCCGGCTGCAGGTACGATGGTGTTACAGGTGCATAAACTTTCCTAATCCACAAGCAATAACCTTAGCCAGCAAGAGAGCTGTTATAAAACCTGATTTCAAAGGGAAGTTGTTCAAAACAGCATGTATGGGTGAGGTTAAGGGTTGCTTCTCCTAGACATAAGTTACTCTGGATCCCTCAAAGTAAACTTATCATACTGTGTTTAGGAGTATTTAATGTGAGACTTCGCTGCATGCAGCAATGTATGAGTTCCATCAGGGATCTCACCACTCCCACTGGACAGTACCGCTAAGTTTAAGTGAAAAGGCTGCAGCGAGGGACCACAAGTATGACAGAATTTATAGGAAAGCAGGAAGGGCTGTAATTGACTTTTTTTTTAGGTGCTCTTGCAGAATTCACGTGACCCAGCGACTCACAAGCAGTTACTTCACAGCTATGATATGCTGATGAACCCTGAGAAGATGGGGGACTGTTTTAACTTTTTTGCCCTGCTGCCTCATCAGAGACTTGTACATCCTGACAAGAAACATAAACAAGAATCAAAGTCTCCCTTAGCACCTGTGGCTGGATTTAGTGAACTCGTAATGAAGTAATTTCAACTACTACAGTAGTAGCTTGCAATAGCAACTTATTGAATAAATCAAATAAAAAGGAACAGAGTCCTGCATTTTATGGTTTCATGTACTAAATGTTTTGCAATAACATAATTGGCGCATAACTACATGTGCAGTAAGGTAAGAACCAAGTATTTTATCCTTGAGCTGAAAGCATATGAAACATCACATCACTTCTCTAGACTGTTTTCTCACCCCAGTCTATGCTTCAGGGCCATGTTTTGGTAGGGAGTGCTATTTCAGAGTAACGTGTTTTAACAATGCTTTTGAATGGAGACAGGAACCATGCAAAAAGAGTTATTAGTTCAAAGCACGGGCCAACAGAATTCCCACAGCAGGGCATATCTAGAGGCAAACCAAGAAACAAGGAAGTATAAAGAACCATTTTCTTCCAAGAACATTGACAGGAGAGTTAATTCTTGTAAATAAAAAGAACAAGTCTGATAGGGAAATAAATTTTATTTTCAAGCTTATCAGAGGATATTTACAAACAATGGGATGTATAAAAATATAAAAGTACTTGACAGTGTCCTTTTGAGGCTATAAATTTTACATGAGCTTTTTTTCTAGCATCATCATAGCACTATTTCTTATGAACGCAACTTAATTCACCTAGGGGTAGGGATATTAAACACTGTAACCTACTGCTGTCAAAGTCTGCAGTAAAGGTAGAAAAAAAGGGAATGGAAAACCTCAGCTCTTTTTACTACACTGAAGGAAGTCTACTCTCAATGTATGTCTGATTTTGTTTTGGTTCCTTGACTATTAGCTGCTTGCAGCTTCTATTGTCTGGCCCCATAAGTCTACGTACACAGTCAGGTAATGTCCTCCAACTGCCAACAGCATTATTTATTTTAATACAACTTGAAGAATAAATAACTCATATAATACTTTGGAGCACAGCAGACTTCATGGAGAGAGATATCAGCTAGGCCTTCTACTTCATTGTTGTCCCCTCCTTCCTCTGTTCCTGTTGTGCTCTTTGCAGTGACAGAACTGGCTTTACTTCCTCCCTTAAAACACCATCAAAAAACCCAAAACCACAGGAAAACCTGAAGTGACAGCTCAAGTATAAATGCTGAAGTTTATACCAGACTGAAGCTATATTATTACAGTTAGGATGGAAAACAGCAACGGTTTCACTGAAATTTGGTCACTTGCACAGTGGAAGTTGGAAAAAAGCCCTGCTCCCCTTGCCAAAGCAAGGGCAAATGCCAGACTGCTGATTTCATAGGTGACTGCTCTGGTTCCATAGATGAAAAACAGTGCCTTGCTGCAGGACTGGTCCTGAACACCTGCTTTAACAGGATAGCACGGTTCCACTCAGAATTCCTCAGCTTTCACTGCCCTGACAGCACAGAATGGGGAAGGTGACCCCCAGTGTAGGAAAGGCAGTGACAGGACAGCCATCAGGCAGGTCCCCTGCACAAACCTGAGAAAAACATGCCAGGAGAGAGGACTCCGGTGGCTGGAAGGGCTGCCGGGCACTGCCATGCACTAGGATCTTGTGCAATGTTTGGTGTGCCCTAACAGGGAAGCCAGAGTGCAGCCTTTACCAACCTGGATACCTGCAGAATGTAATGGCAGCCAGATCAAAGGGAATAGGAAAAGGCAGGTTAAACATCCAAACCTACCTATGGTTATTTATTCCTACAGCTGCTGCTGATGTTATTATCACCAGGTCACTGTCACTGCAAGCAGCTGCCAGCCTTGAAATAACATTGCCAAACCTCATGTGTATCTAACAAAGAAAAAGTCTGCTCACCTGCTTCCTTACCTGAATAACAACAGTAGAAAAAATACGTATCTACAAACACACATACAAAAAGTCTTTACAGGAGAGAGAGGAGATACCCCAAAGCTTCTCGCTGCCTTTGCCGTTCAAGCCTGTATTAGTCCTTCAAAAAGCATTTAAAATCAAGCTGCAGTCGATCAGCTTGGCAGGTCAGGGATATGTACAGCCGTTCAGCACCTTCCAGCACCACAATGCTGTCATCCCACACAGAAAGGAAGACTTCGCTTTGTCCATTTCCTGAAATCAGACAAAAAACAAAACCAAAACCAACTTTCTTCCCTTTGCATTTAGCATTCATGGCCTCAAACATCTTTGAAATGCCATGAACTCTGACTGCTACCCTGTCCTCTGAGGGAAGCATTTCCAAGAACACTGCTGCTTCCTCTCTATTGTGCCACAAGTCCATAAATGGTTGGAAATCCATCAGCTGAGGCATCTGCATGGAAACTGCATTAGGATCTGGTTTCAGACTCTTCATTGAGCTCAAACAACACAGTAAAGAGGACAAGGAGGGGCTGTAGGTTAAGGTCAGAAGGCAAAGCCCATTCTCCTACAGTCCAGCTGCCCTGGCAGAAGCAACAGGTGATCTGATACCCAGTGTTGCTCCCAGGTTTTGAGCAGTTAAGACACAAGCTTGCAGGTACAAAGTGTTCCAGATGCAAGTCCAGAGAACCTCAAAAATATTACAAAAATATCAGTAAAATGTAAAAAACACTAATTACTCCAAACAACAGAAGAAAGTTGCATGTGCTCTTCCCTATTTTTCCACACCCTTCTGCTAGAAGCTGGTTTTCCACAGTGAAAGAGTATGCTACATCAAGTCTTATGTGCATTACTTGGGTAATGCCTTTGGTACATAACAACAGCATGTGTGCCAGCCTTGCGCAGCAACATTCTGTTGTGGCTTACTGCTCTGTATTAACAGACAACAGAAAGGACTAGCATAGCTTTGATTGTCATCTCTTTGGATTGTCAGCCAGCATTTCAAGAGGAGTGTGAGAAGTTAGGGGGGGTTCTCTTTCTTGAGGGTAGCTGGAATAAGTTCAGTTAGGGCAAAGACATATATATTTAACTGTCTTACCAGCAGCAAGTTATTCCTTCATCTGTGAAGCTGTATTTGACCTAAATCACCATGTTTTGCTATTAGCCAAGGTATTCTGCACTGATTTCTTTTTACAGTCTCTTTTCACCATGCAGAGTTTAGAAAATGGGAGATGTATCTATGTAACAGAAAACAGTCCTCTATGGCCTAGTAAATACGGATTAGAAAACCATTACAAAATTCTTATTGTGTAGGCTATGAAAAAAACCCAAAACAAACAACAAAACCAACAAACCAAAACCAGTGCAAACCTTGAAACCACATAAACCATTCAATGTGTGTGCACCTTACACCTCAGTAATGGCTTTGTAGTCACACAGCTCAGTGTGCCACTGTCCAGTAACTACTCATAGTTTAAGCAGAGGTGGAGGGAAGCTTGTCAAGATGACAGTCTATTCCCAAGTCAATGCAGGATCCTCTGGAGCGCTGAACACTGAACAGCATACAGCATTCAGAAAGAGCAACAGCTGTGCCAAAACTTATCTTCAGTTTCTGTCAGAGTGTCTTTCCTTGCTGCAATTTAGCATAATGAATAGATCAAGGGTCTTCTTCCATATCATCTGGGTTGGGAGCCATAATAAAATGCTGGGGGTACTCAAGGTTGTGTTCATAAGCATGTTCTTTCCAGCGTGCATCATCACTCTCGTGGGTAATGTAACGCTCTCCGATGCGTGTTTCAAATTCTCTGAGGTCAAGCCAAGTCTGATAATCCTAAGGAGTAAATGAGATTTAAGGAAGCAGTGTAAGAAACAGAAGCACCACATTCCCATAGATAAATTCTGCAGTTTGCCTCTAGTTTTAGTATAATGTTAAGAAGCTCAAAACCAAACACCTCTCCCCAAAATACCGCAACATTGTTCACAAAGAATGGTTCAAAATTAAGTAGGCTGGTATCTAAGGTTATAATACTGTAAATCCTCAAAGATTTTTGTAACAAGACAGCTATGTTAGCTTCGTAAAATTAACTGTATATATACCCATATAAGAAATTATTCCAATATTGTTTGTACTCAAAATTAATTGAATTTTTCCCTTAATATCTTTTAGGTTATTTGGGTGCATGGATACATCAGACAGTGTTGTGGAACCACTGCCAAAGGAACCCACCTCAAAAGTGGTGGATAAATTTGTGGCACACACCAGCCTGAATGTCTCTTTGAGCACTGAATTAACAGTGTTTGTTTCTAACACTCACTGCAGTGCAGCTTCATACACACACATCACTGCCCACGTTCAGGAGGTGCCAGAAGAGTAAAACTCTATGTTGGTGTCAAACAAAAAGTAAGGGCCATAGTGACAATAAGACAAAGTTTCCCTTGAGGAAAGAAGCCATTAACAGATGAACAGAATCCTGGAGCACGTAAAATATAAAGCTAAACCCAGGAATACACAACCCTCATTGAGTACTTCTTCCCAGACTTTGATAGCAGCAGATTTAATAAGCCTCTGAAGGATCTAATTTAAAAAAACAACATTATTCACCCATTATAAACACAGAAAAAGCCAGATGGGTTTACCTGTAGCCATGGGTGACTAAGGGATTTGTCAACACTGAAACGCTTTCTCATCTTCACTTGAAGCAAGTTGTTTATTAAATCAATGGCTGACAAAGAATAGGATAAAAATTATATTGTTTAAATATTCACCACCCCATCATCATTCACATGCTGCAGTGAAAGTCAATTTTTTTTTCACAAGTGTTTGTGTGTATCCTACTGAATGCTTTCGATCAAGCTCCTGAATTTTGTATTTAGCTTTGCTTATGTTAAATGAGGCTACCAAACAGGTATAGGGTAAGCTTCCCCCTACCTTTAACGGAAACACTAGAAGATTTACTATGTTACTTGTTACTCCCCTCCTGATTTTAGTGGTTTTCAGAAATGCTTAAATAACTTGAGCACAAACCTGTGTTCCAAAACGATGCAGCTACTTCCACTATTGTATACTTCTGTATATGTCCTTCCACATCTACAAGTGTTACTTATATATACACAGCTGGCATTGGACAGCATTAGAGACCAACCCTGTAAGCTTCTAGATTGTTCAGACCTGACATTAGATCCAGGCTTTGCTTCACTTCGCTAATGTACAAAACTACAATTCCAGAATCAAATTAGAACTGTTTCTATAATATTAGTTTAGATTAAGTATGTTTTGAGATCAGCATTCAGCAAGTATTCACACATGATTTAACTCTTCATTGGGAATTTTGGGAAGTTTCAGGTTATTTACCCTACTCCTCATGCACGCAGTTAGTTTTTCTTACTAAATCTATTAGCCCCTCCTGTATTAGACAATGTATCTTTCACAAATATATCCCAGCTTGTATTTATCCATTTTGGCATAGTCTACTAAACTCAAGCTATCGATAATTCTCACAATCCTAGCAATCTGAATTAACCTCAAAGTTTAAGCATTCAATGCACTCATCTACATATAAAGACATTCTAAAAGCAAAAACTAATTTCCTTACCTTCACTAGAAATTTCCTTCCAAGGATTTGGTGGGTACATAAATGCTGCATTTTGAATCTGATCATTGATATCCTCATCTTCATTGAATGGGAATGTACCACTAAGGCTCACATAGACAATAACTCCTACCGACCACATGTCTAGAGAGCGGTTGTAACCTTTACTCCTGAGCACTTCAGGGGCAAGATAAGCAGGTGTCCCCACCACAGAGCGCCTGAAAGATTTTTCACCAATGATGCGTGCAAAGCCAAAATCACACAGCTTCACCTGCAAAATAAATACATTTTGAACTGAGAAGTCTCTGCTTGATCTCTAAAGCATGCTGCTGCCCAAGACCAGAGTGGTACTTGATACCCTTTCCATCATCATTAAACCTGGCATGCACTAAATCAGAGACAAACATGATGCAAGCCAGTCAGCCAAGGTTTTTAGGTGGCTGGTTTTGCAGACTGCAGACCTAAATTGGCCTTCCACAGACTCAGGTCTGAGGCAGTTTGTCTATTACATGGCCACAAGAGTGCAAATAAGGACAAAACACTTGATTTCCCAACTCCGCTCATTTTCAGAGGCAAATCTGCACCCTCACAAGGAACAGAACCAAAACTTCAAGAGCCAAATCACACTCCTCTTCATCAGATTCCTGAAGCTAGTGGCTTCAGCTACACAGAAATCAAACAATGAGGTTTAGCTAGAACTCAGACCCAGCTTCTGAGTGGAAAGAAACTGAAACAGACCACTGAGCATGAAGGTAGGCTAAGAGTTAGAAGGAAAAAAAAGAGACAACTATAGTACATCTAATTCAAGTCATTCTAGACAAAGCCAGTTGATCAATCCCATGAGAGGTCACTTTTTAAGCTGAAAATTCTATATTTTGTAGAAAAAAAAACCCAAAACAAACCCAACAAAACAGTGAAAAGTGATGAAAAGTATTTTTTAATCTTCACTCACTTGAGGGAATGGCTCTGCTGATGCTAGTAGTACATTTTCCGGTTTTAAATCACAGTGCACAATGTTCTTGAAGTGTAAATTCCTCAAAGCAACAAGTATCTGCAAGAAGAAAGAACATGTTCAGAACTATTTTAGTAGATCACACGTGTCGAAAGCCACATTAACCAATACAGTCATTTTTATCAACATAGTCTTCAAGAATTAACTCATATATACTATGCAAGCCTATCAGGAGTTGGTACTGATGGGGTTTATTTTCCTTTCCCAACCCTGTCTTTCTGAATGCTTACTGTTTTAACATGCATCTTTGGATGCTCATAATGTTATGTGTTGGGAAAGAAGAGCAAAAAATTTAACATAATTAACAGCCAAATTCTTTCCATGTTTGTTCAACTTTCAGTAGATGTGCAGTCCTCTGTGCTCTTTCCAAACTCCATTCTCACATAACTAGAAAAGACACATCTATTGAAGTAAAGGGACTGACTACCAACCTGAGTGACCATGAACTTGGTTATACGTTCAGGAAGTCGACTTTTCTCACTGGAAAGAATCATCTCTAGCATATCTCCATGCAGTTTTTCCATCACAACAAAGACCCGTTCTGGCGTTTCAAACATACATTCCAGGTTCACAATCCCAGGGTGGTGCAAATTCTAAAATAGAGTGGTACAGGTATGTCACTAAACCAAAACAGTATGAAATATGCTGGATTACACAGAAATGTTGTACCTCAAATCAAAAAGCAGCTAAGTGGGGAGTTAGCCACAAAAAAACCAACCCAAACCAACAAAATGTCTGAGGCAAGAAACCAGCTTGAAACAAACATCAACCCTTGAAACATGCCAGTTAAGATTAATCTGGTTTAACACAAATTATCCAAAAATATAAATTCATAAAGCATATAAATGATATACTCAGTAGCTTGAGTACAGAACATACAAGAATAACACTCAGACTGAGGAGCCAGTAGTGGAAGACAGCAAAGAAGAACACAGAACTTCCTGTTACCTGAATACACACCTTCAGTGGATCCCCTATAGGGGGTAGAAAGCACTCCCAAGTTATCAACTGTACCAAATACTCAGGAATTCCCGCTCTTCTAAGAGTCCCTCTTATAAAAAGACTCAGAAATCACACACACAGATTAAAAAAATCAATTCAGAGCACATACACACATTACAAAATCTCTTTAACGGCTTATCTGAGACAGAACTCCAATGTGATCCAAACCCACATTTGTACCTGGAGAATGGCTACTTCATTACGAAGCTGACTTTCTTGTTTAGTTGGAAACCTCATCTTGTCAATGACTTTGATAGCCACATCTCTTCCAGTCTTCCTATGTTTTCCTAAACAGAAAATCAATGTCAGCCATCAAAAGAATACCATTTTTAAACCACCAGTCAGCACATTTTTTTCTTTCTTTCCAGATTTATGGTCTGTGGTTTTCTCAACACTTGAAATTTGACACATGGGACCAAAAAATATAGGAAGAAAAAAAAAAGTGCGGATTCATGTCTAGCATTTATTCTTTTTGTGATTATTCTAAACAAGCTATACACTGCAGCAGAATTTTTTAATAACTGAAAGTGATAAAACTACATCTGAAACCCAAGTTGAGGTAAAGAATTTTTCCCTCTACTTTCTCCCGCTGACAGAAATTTGAAGCTAAACTGTTTGCATAAAATGTCAATAATGTTTGCATAAACAGCCAAACCACAAATTAAAAGTATTTTTTCTAATTGCTCGTGGCCACATTTCTCAGATGCCATTAAAAACCACATATAACTGACAGCCTCCTTAAATGGATGACTTCTAACACTGTGTAACACAGCCAACAGTTAGAATTTGCAATTTAAAAAAAAAACAAGCAAAAAACCAAAGGCCAAATCCACACTAGAGATAGCTCTGTATTTAATTGTGCTCAAAACGCAATGCATATGCTGAACTGATTTTTATGCCTGAGCAAAACTCTAAATGCAAAAATGAACTGTAAAAACCACTACATAAAAACCACACAGAGACAAGGTAACACGATCCAAACAAAACTTCTAACATGATAAACTTCACCTGGACAATCTAGGTGCAGCTAAGTAAATAAGAAAAGAGTAATTGTAACAGACAGACATTCTAGGTCAGTAAATGCATAATTGAATCAAACGTAATTTACCTCCATATACAATACCAAACTGACCAGATCCCAGCACTTCATCAGCAAATATTTGGTATACAGAGCTGACATCCTAATGCATGAAAAAAAGAAATCACAAATACCAGGAGTAATCAAAATGTTCACAAGCATATTTGTATATAGCATATAAGTACCAGTTAAGCTGTATTTACATTTGACATTAATCAAACTCTGTGGAGGGTACCACTATTACCCTTAATGGAGTGGAAAAACACAACAAACTTTTCCTGAGGAGGACCACTTAGCTGCACTGTAAGTAGGGACAGTCAACTATCAGTTGCACCAGGTAAGTAGATTACTTCCGTGTTTAACACAGACTTCATTAACTAGAATACCCCGGTGTTGATGCTGTTACTACCAAGTACTTTGTTATACCCAGGTATTACAAAGGTGCTCCAGGACAGAGCACCTCTCCTATGAAGATAGACGGAGAGAGCTGGGTTTGTTCAGCCTGGAGAAGAGAAAGCTCAGAGGAGACCTTACAGCAGCTTTCCATACCTAAAGGCACCTACAAGAAATCTAGAGAGCGACTTTTTACAATGGCATGTAGGACAGGACAAGACATAATGGCTTTAAGCTGAGAGAGGGTAGATTTAGGTTAGATATTATAAGAAAATTCTTTAGTATGAGGATGGTGAGACACTGAAACAGGTTGTTCAGAGAAGTTGTGTCTGCCCCATCCCTGGCAGTGTTCAAGGCCAGGCTGGATGGGGCTTTGAGCAACCCGCTCTAGTGGAAGGTGTCCCTACCCATGGCAGAGGGGTTGAAACCAGATGATCTTTGAGGCCCCTGCCAACCCAAACCATTCTGTGATTCTATGAAATAAACACCATTATTATACAATGCACATACTCACCACATTCTCCCGGACCTGGCAATTTGAAACAGAGATGCTTACAGATAACTCTTCTGCAATAAAGAAGACACAATTGAGTAAGTAAGTAGGAAGGGCAAGGGCTTTTTTCAGTAAAAAGGGGAGGAAAAAAACCCCAAACTAGAACCAAACCAAAAATCCCCAGCCACTTACTGACTTCTAAACCAGTCAGGATGAAACAATTTTTATTAATGTTTTGCAGAAACATCATATCCTGGAACATGAATTTCATGGATTGATTAGATAAATAGCCTTAGGAGTTCTGACGGAATTATTTGTCTATTTTCTGTCATATCACTGATAACAGAAAGAGCAGAATGAAGGTGTACACAATAGAGAGCTGATGATCCAAACCCAATAGTAATGTGGCAATTGTATCAGAGTTCATTAAACTACTAAGAATTTCCAGTAGTAATATAGAAAAATACAGGGAAGCAGACCAGGCAGCCACCTTATAGTCAAATGAACATGGTTACTAACTTCCTTTGGCATCATAAGATGCAGAATTAATGCATAAGAAAAGTAAACAAATCAAGCAAGGCAAGAAGGCCTGATAATTAAAAAAGTAATAAAACCCATAATATATAAACAGTCTTTGTTTCACGGATAAACTGCAGAAGCGTATGAGTCTCTGGAATAGAAGAGCACATCTCAGAAGTGTAATTTGCAAGTAAAAGCACGAGATAGAGAATTTTTTCAGCCTGCATCAAATTTTGACAAGTTTTCATTAAAGGAATAACATTAAGATGCACAGACAAGAAGAGATATGTCAAGGCAGGCAGAAAACACCCCTTTTCCTTTCACTTCCAAATACACCTACAAGGTGGGAAGAAAATATACTACATATTTACTAGCCCTTTGAGAAACTCTTTATTAGCCTTATGAAGAACCACGATATTTAAAAACCACAATTTCAGAGAACAAAGAAAATGTCTGAATCTGATTTCTGCAACCTGTGCTTTACCTCAGAGAAGGAATTTAGAGCCTTAAGACAGTAATAAATACTAGTTCTCAAAGACACCTTTCATATCTGAAACATGAACTGTAATTACAGCCTTGCATAAGTCTACTGATTATTGACTATAGCCAAGGCTGCATTGGAGCAAGAGTACAGAACACAAGCAAAAACTAGAAAGGTGGTAGACAAAAAAGTTACTGAGGTCAACACAAACTGCAGCAAAGTTGAAAGATGGTAACTAGAAAGCGAAGAAACAGTTTTTGAAACTGCTTAAAGAGAACACACTGAACCCTTCTCCACAGATGGCTACAGAATACAAAATATCCGGCAGGTAGAGTCTGAGTCACTACTTCCAAATAAATCCATTTTTCTAGCGTCTGCAAGGCATAAAAGTTATGGCTGAAAATCAGACACTTCCGAAGAAATCAGTAATGCCAGATTTAATATGTAATCTATACCAAGTAACATCTTACTAATCTTCTCTCATTTCAACTCAGAAACATCCCACCTCAACCACCAAGCACAAGGTCAGAAAGAACTCCTTCCCTTTGGTTAGACTGGAAGAGCATCCTCCTTTCTAGCCAATTTCTGGCCAGATCGTGGTATAAAGTGATAAGCTAGTGTCTTGCGGACATTTCAACACTATAAATTCCCTAACACTGCAAGTATTTCAAGCAGTAGCAATATCTCCCTCCTCTTCCGGTCCTGTCATTCAAAAGACTGCATTACAGGCCTCTAGGGCTTTGTTTTCTTTAACTAGAAGTCTAGTTTTCTTAAAGACTCCTAGAAACTTTTGATGTCTTGTAATGTGTAGGAAGAAGAGGGAAGAATGGACATTTTGGGGGCTTTTTAGAGTTTAAAAACCAACCTGAGTTGTATAAGGATATGTGAATGCCACTCCACAACTCATGGTAGCTACTTCTACTCCTAGAATCCTAAACACTTCTATATACTTCAAAATACTCCATCACCATACCTGTCCTTGCAGCTTACTTCCTACAACTACCAAGTTTTAATACAAAAATGTTAATATTTACATCTGAAAAAATACCGATTTGGGGAAAAGCAACTTTGCAAGTCTCAGCAACAGTAAGCCTTAGGTTCTAGAAAACAAAGGGAACTTCGGCATACATATATTTGGAACTAAGAATTTCATACTGAAAGTACCATTTTACATATGTATAAGGCCAGTTGTGAGGTACCATCTTACAGGTATGTTTCTTTACTGTAACTGAATACAGACACCAGTACTGGCATTTCATAGTTCATCATTTCAGACCACAGTTGCATCATTTTTAGAAGATGCCTTTACCTAACACTAGTGGTTACATGTTTTTAACTGTTGCTGGTGCAGAGTAGCCAGACATCAGAGACAGAGAAACTAATCTCACAGCCTCCAGCAAAAAAAGAATTTCACTAAAAGAAGATTAAGGAGTAGCTGAATGATAAAAGGAAACTAAAGAATGAAAATATAAATCTCAATACAGAATGTGAATTTATGTCATCACAAGGAACAAGATGTCTGAAGAGAAAGAACACAAGATACAGTTTAGTGGAGTCTGGATAATGAATCTGATCCTATGTCAGAGAAAGAAAGAGAGGCCAGGTACATAAAAAGAATAGGGCACTTTATATCACCACCCACAGCTCAGCAAAAGTCCTTTCCGGCACTGGTGGTATTTACAATTTAACACTTCTTTTCTTCTCAGTTACTGACATCTCACAGCTTTAATATGACATAGAGGATAACATCAAAAAAGCACCCAAATTTAGTTTTTAGAGTATATGATCTGAATATATTGATTTATTAAAGTATATTAAAAATATCTAAACTAAGGTCCCTTTTTACGTCCAGCAACTACATGTGAGATCTTGATGCTCCTACAATAAAGCTCTTCAGTATGCATTCATATTGTAAATCTGATTCCTAACTACTACCACCTCCTACAACAGATTGAAGGATTTGCCCACCCTCCACAAACCTGAGTGTCACTTTTTAGAAACTTGTGGGAAATTATGGACACAATTCAGCAGAGGATAGACAGAAATACTTCTCTCTAAATAAGACCTTTCCTGAAAGGAATCTTTACTCTTAACAGCTTCAGAATATGAAAGGTAGCGCCTTGTCTGCCCGCTTACTGTGATCTTTTCCTTGTCCTGCAGCAGTGCAAACGCTAGCTTGAGGAGTGACTGGCATCAAAGCCTGACGAATGGCTTTCTCCCAGCCCTGAGCTACATCAAGTCCAACTCCGGTGGCAGCAAGAACAGGACTGTGATGACTGCTGCCATTGTTTTCGCCAACAAAGTACACCATGGTGTCAGTGATGATCTCAAAACAGTAGGGGTTGCTGCCCTGCACCACGTTTGAAAAATCTCGAGGCTGAGTCACCTGGAGAATTTCTGAAAGTGGAATCTCCTGAAGAAAAATATTAAAGGTTAAAAAATGAAAATGCACATACTATTTTTATATACTGGTATGCAAAACTTAAAGTGCTTGCAAAGAAATAAAATACATCAAAATACCAAACACCAAGCCTATTAACTAACGTCATAAACTACACGACCATTGCCCACCCACAGCTTTCTGAATTCCTCTCTTCAAGCCTAGAGAGACTCCCAGCCCCAGCACAGTTCTCTTGATACATGCATGAGATACCCCACCACCACACACAGTGATGCGCAAGTACAGAATGACCATTTTCCCCCTGTAGTTTCTGCAGCTTAGCTAAAGAAGATGACGGGGAAAAGTGAAACAAGACAACATTAAGAAAATGATGCAGCTACACAAGCTAGTCAATAAGCACAGCTTCACTTATCTGAAACATTTCCGGTAAATAATCTCCTTCGTACAGATATTAACAATTTCTGACTCCTCAACCTAGTCAGTTGATCATAGTATAAGCAGTACTAGAAAACAGATCTGAAGGAAGAAATGGTTGCAAGTTCACACTAGCTGGAGGAGGACATTCCACATACATAGGAAGGTGTACAGGGACAAGTCACTTGCAAGAGCAGTGAACAAGTAGGTGAACACAGGGCTGGCATTAGGATGATAAGAGACAACAGGCGATCAAGATGAAGAACAAATAAATGTAAGGGCAAAAACCTGAATGATTCTAACAGCAAAACAAACAACCTGAGATTTAATCAGTTAAAAAGAGGGGTGCAAAAGGGCAAGTCAAAGGACTAGAAGCAATGACATAACGGAGCAACAAGCAAGGAACATATTTTACCAGCTGTGTTTTGAATGCACAGGGCAATACAAGTTATCAGAGAGGTCTGAGAAGAAGAGACTGCATTGGTCAAGATAGGATTGAAAAGGATCTGGGCAAGTTTAGCTGGGTGTACAGAGAAAAGGCTTGATCTTATAAAGGAAGAAGCTGCAAGATTTGGACCCCCACCTAAAGGTGTAAGACAAGAAAGGGAAAAATCCTGTTTATACATTCAAAAACATTTTCTAAATATTCCACCATTGAACACACTGTTATATTAACAATACACTAAAATAATTGCTAAGCTTCATGTATATAATGCCAGGCTACACAGTAAATTTTCCTCTAAATCTTGCTTGCATGTTACAGTTGTACAGTTAGAATAATTTCATTTCAAGATCAAATGAAATACATAAGCATGCAAACTTCCAGTCACTACTTCTACATAGAATGCAAAAACCCTAGCCTTCATTAGACTGGCAGCCAAATAGTTTCTCTAGTATTTGTGAAGAAGGTTTAATTTCCAAGGTAGTTCAGAACAGTAGTTGTAAAATGTAAGAAGAGACATGAGGAGACCTGCAAGCAACTTTTCAGAATTGGTCCTGGTCCATCTCACTTACAAGGTCTGGCCAACAATTAACCTGGTCAGTTTTGATTAAGAAAGATGAGGAAATTTGAGAAAGTACTTATACTGCTCATAAGTAGTTTTCAGATCAGTAAAGCACTGTGCAACATAATTATTAGTCAGCATTCATTACCTTGTAATACTTTGTTCCTGATTCATTTTGAAACAGTGTGAGGCATTTGCTGTCCAGTCTCCAGTAATGCCTTTTTCTCTACAAAACACACAGTACAACAATGTAAGAAATAAATTGATATGGCTTTGATTACCTGATTATTTAAATAAGAAATGCTTAAAATAACTAACATCATCAATCAACATAAATCTACATGACTAGATACATGAAAAAGAAGCTCAAAAGTTATTTCCACAAACCAGAAGAAAGTATCACTTACCTAACAATAACACCAGTGACAACAGCAGCTATCTCACACAGGAAAGACACTCACCTACATGGGTTTCACTCTTGGCAATATGCTCCCTAAACTTGATGCATTTTAATTTAGTAACAATTGTTGGGAGTCATGCTTCCCCTCTCTGAGCCCTCACACCAATATCATAAAGGTTCAAAGGACTGACCAAGCCTAACAAGTCCTTAATTCTTTTGTCAACAAGGAGCTCAAGAACATCAAGAGCCCACAAGCAAGACAGATTGTGAGACTCAAGGGGACAAAGTATCTCGGGGGAAAAGAAAAAAAACCAGAACTCAAGACAGACTGAACAGCCATTTTCTGAAAGCCTCCACCAATAAGAAACATCTGCACCAAAATGAGATGAGAATTGCATATAAGTGCCTTGTAATTTTAAGCAGAAGAAACAAAGAAGCTTTTAGCATGCATGGCTGTATGAGTCTAACTTACTTTGCCTGCCTCATGCTCACATATTAAACTCCTTTTTATGTTTCTGTGACAAAAACCCAAGACCCTCATTCTGGCTTGGGATTCGAAAGTTTAAAACATAATACAGCAGAGCTTAAACACCTTCAATCATGGGGAAGCTACGTCTACCTGTAAGAGTTAGACAAAGAAAGCTAGGCCATGAATGGATTTAACTAAATGGAATTCCCAGTCAGCACCGAATGGAAGATGGGTAAAGACGTAAGGATGAACCTGTCCCTTGGACACATACAGTCTTTATAAAATCATGAATCAGGACTTTAGAGGAGGGAAAAAAATCAAGGAACACGTGATAACTTTCTCGGTTATTCAAAATCTGCCATACCCTATTCTGAGAAAGGATGGCTCAGGGTGAGGAAAACAATATAGATGACAATACAGAAACTGCTCATTATAAAGGGTGAAATATCTTGTTACCCAGAATGAGCAAGAAGAATACAGATACTGCTGTTAAAATGAACCTCTCTGGAACTGACAGAAAGCCCAACTTGTTCAGGAATAGGAAACACTCTGACATTGCTGAGAACAGAGGGGTCAAGGGAAATAGCTGATGCTGTAATGCCTAATACGGAAGTCTCCTCCCATTAGGAAGCCCTGTGAGATCTCGCTTGGCTGACAGTATCTTGCTTTGGGGCAGAATACTCCACTTTATTTGCATGGCCTTCTCGGTAGATGTCATCCAAGTAGCAGCCAGGCTGACAGCAGAAGAAAACCAAACTAAGCTAAGGTGTACAATCTGACCACCGCTCCATGAAGAGGTTCAAAAACATCCATGGAAGAAAGTTCTGGCTGTACTGAAAGATTAAAATCAGAGCTGAGTACCACACCTGCCATGAACACTTTAGAACTATTTGTCTTCGCCTGCCACCTGGCCTTAGCTTTTCATAGCCAGCTGATAACTGTGTCTGTTAAGTAGCCTTGGCTAGAATGTCATCTGAAATAGGCTACATAAGTATTTTGGTTTGTGTTACATACATCTAGGTATTAGAAAATTGTACTTCAAAGACATTTTTCAAGGCAGTTTCTGACAGACCACAGTGGTCTGTTTAGTAGACAATCACAAAAAGCAAAAATACTACAGTAACCTGAGCTGACTAGTGTCACTCCCCAGCTTGACTTTAGGGTAACTTAAATTAACTTTGCTTCTCTAAATTCCTGTAGTCCCCTTCAACTAGACTCCTGTGTAGACACAAAGAATGCAAAAGTACTTATGCTGCCTTTCATGAAGTCTCAATATAACACACTGCTTCATGAGATCTGGAAGTGTCTTCATCCTTTTCATTCATTTACCAAAAGATGAGAGGATCCATTCCCTCCTATCAGACAACTCTAAGGAACTCAGTTATTCCTCCTTATTTTCCTTCTCAATACATAAACCCAAGGAGCTTGCCTAAGAAGGTTCAATTAAGAGATGATTACTGGTAGCACTGGAAGCAATGCAGTCTTTCTGGAGGAAGCCTGAATAGCTAAGGACAGAGTCAAGACACAGTTCTTTATACCACTGACATCAAGAGGAACAGTGACATCATGTGGAGGGTAGAGTGTGTTCAATAATGCTAACTTTTAGATACAGCAAATCGATGGAGGAAAGAAGGGCCCTTATATCTACACACAAGTATTTACAAACACCTAGATCATTAGAATAATACTGTCAATAGTTAATAGTTCTTTCAAATGATACTGTAAATCAGAATATCTAATTAAAATGAATAAAATACACTGGTTTAGAAAAATAACTTAATTTAGGGAGAAATTAAAGCACTGACCAGATTGTCTCTACTAGTATAGTGGACCATCCATCCTTCCTTCACCATTGTACTGCTCTTCCTCTTTGTGTGCTTGACTGACTGCACAACTCTCATGAGTGGAATATTATTGCTTGTTGAAGGACTAAAAAAAGATAGAACAGTTAATATTTAACAAATGAAACACAACAGTACTGCAATTATACTGGTATTACACATTTAGACCACTATTTGCAGGAACAGGCACCTCTCTTTTCCATGCAAATTTTATTCTTAGCTGAAACTGGTAAGGTATCTGAGTTCCTCCTATCTCTCCTAGTCCAAGCGTTGTAGTAAGTAAATTGATCTACAGAACACGAAGAAACACACTGGAATGAGGACAACTACAGAAACCATCTTCTCTCAAAACAATTAGCTGAGACTGCTGGTCTTAATCCAGCATAAAAATATAATGAACAACAGCACCACTATTATTTTCTCTTGTCTAAGCTGACTACACTGCTTCTTAATATTTTTATTACAACAATGAATGTCCCTAAGCATACTTCCTAGTTACTAGAATATTAACAGGGGTGTGTTAATTCAAATCACAGCTGCACTAGAAAATTCTATCACTGCTCAGGGATGGTAACTGTCCTGCAGACAAGGATTTGGCAATCTCTAATATTCTGACAGAGTCACTACGTAAACGTTCATTTTTTAAAAGCACTGAAGATGGAGTCAACCACTAAGTTACCTGCTTTACACTAGAGCTCCTACATGTGGCACTAACAGAAACGTTTGTAAATGAAATCTCAAATTAGATTCAAAACAAAAAACATAAGAATGCTTTAACACAGCATTCTGTGTATTTCTAGCATACAGAATATATACTATATAATGCAATTCTACAGTATAACTGTAGATGCCACAGGATGCTCTACTTGCTAAAAAATTTAATTGCTTCAAATCCAATTAAAAATAAATGGAAAAATCATACCTAGAGGTGGAATACAAAAAAGCTGCTACTTCCAACTCAGGAAGTCTTTGACCTATAAGTCACTGAAAGTTGAGAAGGTATCACTATATGTTCTTCCTCACATATTCGAATGTTAAGTCCAGAGCTACCATGACCTTTAGTTTGACCTAATAGAACTGTTCTCTTAAGAATGACATAAGAAAATCAGGATGATGCTATCCAGAATACATAGAAAGTAAAAGATCAAACCTGATTAAAGGAGCTATGTAACAGTGATTAAAGGGACAACATAACACCTTTGGATTGAGGACTTCACAGAAAACACATTCAAGACAAAACAAACTTCTGCCTAAATCAATATAGATTATGATGTGAATATTAAAAAGTATTTCAAGTAATTCCTTTTAAATCAGCAGATGTATAACAGTAACTAAATTAGGCTGAAGTCACAAAGATCTTAGTCATGTCAGCCATGTTAAAACATAAGTTTTACCATGTTTGATAATATTGTTTTACCTCCTTGGTAACAGCCATGTCACAGCGCCTTTTCAAATAAAAGAGATTAAATTATGGTAATTTTTATGTTTCAATTTTCTTGAGACAGAGTAACTTTCTGAAATGTTTAAGTATTAAAAAAAAAAAAAAGAAAGAAATGAAAGAAAAGGAAAAAACCTACCTTAAGCAGTGCAAGTTGGCTAATCAAAAATGTTTTACTCACATTATTGAGGAAAGTACATCCAGAGCAAAGAAGTCCACCATATGACTTACCTGATGGTTTTGACAGCTTCTTCATCTTTGTCTGCATCAAGGTCAGATGGATCCATAAAGAAGATCTTGTCCTCTGGCGGAGAGGGCTCCTCAGCATCATCTAGACCTCGACTACCATCGCTGTTCAATTCGCTGCTATCAACTTCCATTGGCATGTCCAAGTCCTGCCCTGGGCTAGCAGGTTCTGGAAACAACACAGAATTCAGATATTCTTTCAAGTACACAGTTCAAAAACAAAACCAAACCATCATACCCAAATACCCACACCCCCCACACCCAAATTTCTTCCTGTCTTCAGTTCATATTTAGGCAAGTAAACATAAAACTAAAATCAGAATATAAAAAGCCCTCTAGTTTTCACTACATGATGAAAGTGCAAAATAGGCTACTGAACATTATCAACTTGGTTTTGCTAAATGCCAAGGCAAGAGAGACCCAACTAAAACAAGAAACATATTGAAAGAAACAGAGTGAAAAGCTTAAGGTCTAAGCCTATATCTCATTAAGTAATCTGTTCCACAAGTAATCAGTACAAAGTAACCTTTCACTGGCTAGAGATGACCCAGAAGATTATTCCTGTGAGAATGAAATTCTCCATCAACAGAAATCCAACTCTGTTCTTGCTTTTGTAGCCCATAATAGCAAAAGTAAGAGAGAAAAGAGGGGCTGTGGTATTACAGAAAAAGAGAAAAGCAGAACAGATCTTATTCACATCTTTCTGCTGGCAGAATTTTAATGTTTCCAAAAGCTTTATGACTTGCACTGTGAAAAATTATGAATTAAGACATACCATTAAGAATTAAGAAATATCTTAATCTATAGTCTTTTTCAGCCTTTATTATGATTATAATTATTTAGGCCTGAAGAGAGCTCAATTGAAGGTTGGAGAAAGAACAGTAAATAAACAAACAAATAAATAAATGACTCCTTATGTCCACAGAAGAATTATATGAAATCATAGCTCCCAAACTATGTGCTCTAGCACCATCACAAGGATGCTGAAAGCAGGCTGAAGCAACAACATGCTGGCCATCAACCAAAAACCTAGGCAAGAGCCTTGGAGCTTGAAAATGGAGGCACAAATGGATGTAACATGCTGTGCAACAGCAACAGACCCACTGTTTTTTCCTTTTATCTCAGAAACTGCTGGGCTAACTCTGGCCACTGAAGATCATTGATAAGGGAAAGTCATAAGAAATGGTATTAGTCTTCAGATAATAACATTTACAAATACATTTCATGGTGAACAATGAGCAGACTGATCACAACAGATGATTATTTGTTCAATGCTGAGAAAGCTTCTTGATTTTTTTTATTTCCTTTGAGCAATCTCAGGCAATGCACACTGCACTTGCCAAGGCTGATGAATTAAATTGAAGTCACCATGTTTCTCATCTTACCTCCATTAAAAATCACCTCTCCAAGACAGTCTTTAGGCACTTTAGATGCACAGCGTTTGTGACAGTTGAATCTGCAATCTAAAATAGAAGATAAAATAAGATTATGATACCAGAACATCACTCCTACTCAGCCACTAACATTCTATCATTCACTACTTCCATCATAAACTTCAGCTCAGTTTTATACATTTATATGTAACTGAAGACAGCACGAACGAGGTCACTTCCAGAAGGAAATTAACATTCTTGTCCTGATGTCATATGCTGATTTGCCCCACTATTCATTGTGTCAGCACTTCCCCTTCCAGTACGCAAGTTTTCTACTTTTCCAGCTTTCTCTGTGGCTATTTTTGCCATTATGATGTAATTTTTCCCATCCTCTCATTTGTTCTACATCCTTTTTTCCACTGCTGTGACTTAAATGTCTCATCTCTACCATGTTTCCCCACCTGCCACCTAAGACCTGTAGCTATCAGAGCCTCTAGGAAAACACACCTGTATCACAGAGCAAATATGCTGTGCAGTAAATGCCCTATCATTCAGACAGGCTGAACGCTGAAGCTCCATTTCTGCCTGCTGACATAAAGGCAGACAGAATGATGTTGTGTCCAGATCTGGCCTGATGTGAAGATGGAATTTAACCTGGATGTGTGCCATTTCTACATCTGAGGCATCAGATGCAGCCTACTGAACAAAGTCCAGCATACAACATTAGTGGTATTTAACAAGAATTTCCTTTATTAGCAGTATCACCGTAACTTCCAACTCAGCATCAACATCATGAATCTCAAACTCCCTACTGTCTCCACAACTGTTTTCAATCTGATAGTTTAGCCCCTTTCTGCTATCCAAGGAAAGCTCACTGCGCTTTCCTTTTCAGCCCAGACAAGAGAAATACCAGTATCTCCCCAGACTAAGAGCAAGTCAATCCTAATGAATTAAACTACATCTAGAAACACTCTTGTGTACTGCAAGTAGTCTAGTAAACAGAAACATTCCCTAGCATACTTTTCGCCCACAGCATTAGCACAGTCCCAGACAGTTCCCAGGTCTAGTTCTGATTTATATCAGAGCATCCCATGGAATTGTTCCAACAGGCAGTCTGCATACAACTACCCAGGCTGGGATACGAAGAAAACTTGTCCATGAGCATGGGTCATTTTGTCCCAGCTAACCTCAGTGTCCAGGTCCAGGAAGGGTGCTGGGCCCATTTAATTTATTACCACAAATACAGCCTTAGCATCCCAAGAAGTCCAAGCAGACACCTGGATGAATTCAAGAAATCCAGGACTGTTACGGGTACTCAGGAAAACAGTACTTATGAAAGATTCATGATGCTGCAGATTTGTGAATGTACACAAAGAAGTCAGTGTGAAACCTTAAGGATCTGCAGGAGAAAGTAGTATGAAATTTTTTGATTGTTTAGTATCTATCCCTGATATACTAAAAATACACATAGGATCATACTCCACAGACCAAGGCCTATTAGTATTTCTGTCCTCTGTTTATATATAACATTTCTCTCAGCTTGTTTTCTATTCATTAATGTTATTTTTACCCAATGTCATGTACTTCCTTGAAACTGATGTGGTGGCCCCATTTGTTTGGCTGGATATACAGTCACAACTGCATATGGTCAGTAGCATCTATGTGTTACCTATGTTCTAAAACTGCAAAACACCTTTTTCAGGCTTCATTATTTATGTATTGCATGTATCCAAGAGACATGGTGACTGGGGGGAAAAAGCCCCTCAAAACAGTTCAGGATGCTGCCTTCAAACAGACTCAAAGACTGCAAATTAATAAAACCAGAAACGAAAGATTAAACTGCTTCTTTACTTGGGACAGCAATATTCTTAGTAAAAAGAAAATTAATACAACTGTAAGCTTACAATTTTTGCTCTCCCTCTACTTAAGGAAACTGAAAATGCATTCAGTTATCTCTTTTAAAATATTGACTTTTGGTACTCACATGTGACTAACTCACACGAGAGAAATGGAAAGTCCTTTCCATATTGTTTATGATTCATCACTACAGTTTTATTTCCTAAAACAAAGCTGATAGATTTGTACTACCCAGTAATAAAGAGCCGGAAGAATGTCACAATGTCATACCTATGCCCTGGGACCTGCATGGAAGTCTGAGAACTGAAGTCATGCATCTTAACATACGCTAAATAAACCCCATGCAGCTGATGAAGCCTAAGCTAGCTCAGGAAAGGCACCTGAAAAAAAAAAATTGGGGAAAATTTTTCCAAAAGATAACAACCAGTATTCTGTACAAGAATAACACAATGAAAATTCACAAATCCTTTAGTGGTGAGTCCGGAAGACATTGAACAAAAGGGAGGTACTTCCCATTTTTATTAATTTAGGGTTACCCTTTTACAATTAAGATATTCCCGATCTTCTTGTGATTAAACCTTACTTTTCAGAAAAATGTCCAATGCACAGGCTACTGGAATGAGATGAGGGCTGCTGTCATCCTCTCAAAAATACACAGTTTTTCCAAAAACTATACTGCCCTATTTCACAGTGTGCATCCTTCTGGCAAGGAAAACAGAAGCTAAAATCAATTTTAAATACAAGACCTTTACTGAAACTTGTTGCTGCAGCAGAAAATCAGATTTACCTTTACACTGCATTCCTTGGCGGAAAAGACCCTTGAGCAGCCGTTTGCAATACTGGCATATGGTTGGACGAGTGTAAGAGTGAACAGCAAAGGTGTGCGGAACCTTCACTCTGCAAAGCACCATCTTGTCCATCCAGATGGGACGGCCACTCCAGGAGGGAATTCTCTTACTAGGTTCTGGGCAGCAGCGCTGGAATAAAGAAGGTATACACGATTTGCACCAAAACTGTTCTACTGTCATGACTTTAAAAAGTCATGGCATGAGGTCCTTGGTGTCTGGAAAAAGGCAAACATGGCACCCATTTTTAAAAAGAGTAGAAAGGAGGACCCCTAGAACTACTGACCTGTCAGTCTCATCTCTGTGCTTGGGAAGATAGTGGAAAAGATTCTCCTAGGAGCTATGCTACACACACAGACAACAGTGGAGTGATTTAAAACAGCCGGCATGGATTACCGAGGGCAAGTCCTGCCTCACCAAACTAATAGCTTCCTATGATGGAGTCAGTACATGTGTGGACAAGGGAAGAGCTACTGACCTAAAGCATTTTAAGACTGATGATGAACCACAAATAGGATAATGTATTACTGACCATCCAAGCCAAGTATTCAAAATCAGGTAAGAAAGAAGAAGTGGCAAAGAGGTACAAAACACTCATGTAGAAATCATAAAATTCTGGGACAGGAGAAAAGGTTACAATTCTATGATTACTGAATAAATCTTAACAGCAGTTACAAAATACAGAATTCAGTATTTTTCTTGACTCAAGACTAGACTTCATAGCCTCTAACTAAAAAAATATGTTCTTGAACTAGACAATCTATACCATTTATATTTTAAACTGTGGTAAGAATTGTTATACTGTAAAGTAATAGAAATAGGTAAGTAGGAAAGACTAAGTGCCTAAAGCACTACTTTCACCCCACCATAAAAGCAGCAATGAAACAAATGGATCTAATCAGTGCCTGTCCTGTCTTACAATTCAAATAGAGTTGCAGTATAATCAACAATCTCTCAGCAATCATCATAACCATTATAATAAAGAACTATTATGGATGAACTTTTTACTGTAATCCCTTCACTCCCTACACCCTCCTTGATAGGGCTTCGGGGTTTTTAGACTAACTCAGAAAAGCTTAACAGCCTATCAGGAACTCACTCTCATCTCCCAGCATAAAAGCTTACAATTTGTACTGCTTTAGACAAGTAACCATTCTGTGCTGATACCATAATTACAGAATGAATCTGTATTACAAAGAAGGCAGGATGTTTTATCATTCCTGAAACTAAATTTCTCGGAGTTCATGCAACTATGAATGATAGACTAATAACAAAATTATACATAAAAGTTATAATTTACTTCCAATTTCATTTCTCACAGTAATGATAGTTATCAGTAAGTGTCACAGGCTAAGACTCATCAGATTTCAAAAGAAACTAAACCAAATCATAATGGTTAAGCTCAACTTCCTGGTACCCATTATAAGCCGCTTGCAACACTACCTAATTCCTCACAGGGTTTAAGGGTTTAAAACCAGACACTGTTTCCCCTTCCACATTACATACTTCTTCTGAGGCAGAGGATGTATATTCAGCTTGTGCTGGTCTTGGAACTGAAAGCCCTGCTCCTGGTAAAGACACATTAGACAGACGCCTCTTTCTCACTCCACTGCAGTTATTTGGAATCTTGAAGGCACATCGCTTATGGTAGTTTAACCCACAACCTGAAAGAGAAGTTATTTTAGACAAAAAAACCCAACCTCTCAGCATTCAAAGTAACAAAATTAGTATTGATATTTTGGTAAAGCAGTTAAAAAGATGACCCAGAAAAATGGAAAAGGCAGAAATGGATTGTTCTGTTAAACCCTCTTTAGTGTTCTTGTGCTTCAAAGAAACAGCTTTTTCTGCACCACTTGCTATAACACTGTCTTCAGTAAGCCCAGCTACAGAAACAAAGTCTAAGACTCCAATGCAGCTTCTCCCTCCACCATGAAGCTTTCGTCAGCTTTTCACTTCAGAGCACAAGGCCAAGGAGAAGCCAGTGAGCAGGCAGCATCAGTACCTGTCAGCAGGCTGCAGAGTGCTCCACAGCCAGCTGGATGAAGGCCATAAGGAAAGGAATTCCCCTCCAGGAGTCTCTCCAAAGTATGTGCTCCTTGTGCAAAGAACACACTCATAAGCTAGCTATTTCTTCTAAACCAGAAAACAGGAACACTTCTTAAGTCTTTTGCCCAGGGTCACACACACAAGGTTTGCACTAATGCCAGGATCAGAACTCAGTATTCTGATGTATGACTCCTTCACACTCTAAAATACTACACTTATCAGATGCTAATGTATCAAACATGATATAGGTTCTTTTTCCTCATCCCATATATACACATATACACAAAAATACACTAAAAATCACAGACTTACCTTCACATTTTAAGCCTTGTCGTACCAAACCCCAAAGCATCTCTCCACAGTAGTCACAAAAAGTAGGAGCCTTGTAGGAATGCACATAAAGTGCATGAGGACGAATCTGGAAATCTTCAACTGTAGCCAAAGCTTTTAAAAAATTGCAGTAAGTTATGGTTCTTGCCACAGGATCAACAAGGATTTACGGAAAGAATACATTGTTTTAAAAATGGCACATTCAAAGAACACTAATGAGCTGTTTAGACAATAGCATTTTACTGTATACCATTTAAATATGCTTTTAGAAGATTCCATAGTTTTCAGTAAGCTTTATTGAGGAAAAATTCTGTTGGGGTCGGTAGGCTAACGGCCACAACTAATCAACAGTATGAGTCACAATGCTGAAAACCTCACTAACTTGAGAAGGAGAATACAACAGACATTGTTAAAATCAACAACGTCTGAAAAAGCAACTTAATTTTCAAGCTGCTTTGTAACCTACAAAACTTTCAAATAAAGGACAGTTCTACAGATTATTAGATTTTTATCTTCTAAAGGACTTTTTCAGTAAAAGCTAGTTAGAGCGACCTTTGTATATCAAAACAGAACTGTAGATAGTTTCCATGTAACACTGGAAGTTTCATTATTAACGTTCTTTTTCTTCAGCATAGATACATTTAAATAAATTTTTGCCTGTTTCTTTGGAATGTAAATTAAAGAAAAAAAAAAAAAAGAAGTGCTGTATTTTACATTAACGTTACCTTGCCCTGATGGCAAGGTATCTCTTGCCATCTATGATCAAATGTTATCCTTTGATCAAATATGTACTAACACTTCATATTCAGATTCCCATGTCTCAGTTTTAAAACCCTACTGAAAGAGATTTACATCTTCAAAACAGCTTGTTTTCTGGTGGACTGTTTATAAGGAAACAGTCAGAGACTGTCAAGAAGAGGCACACACAAAAATTATCCAAATATGCCATTCCCCAAAAGCAATGAAAGCTCAAACCAAGATGATCAACTTGGTTGATCACCCAGACATGCCTAGAAAAGTAGGTCCTGAAATGAAGAGAAGGATCTCAGCCTCACAACTCTGGAAATCACACTTTATTGATCCAATTTTCAAATCTAATCCCACAACAGCCAAGAGATGTCTCTTTCTAAAACATAACCTCAGTTTGGCACTTCGTCCTCAAAGTCTGAAAGAAGTTTGATGCTAGCTCAGCTTTTATTCACAGCTGGCTTTTGGTTGAATTTGACACAGTACTGATGAAACACACATGATTCAAATCAGTCAGGTTCTGGGAGGAGGAGGGGTGTCCTCATTATTGAGGAGTACTGAAGGTTAATAATACCACTCTAAGGACATTATTGTCTAGAAGAAACTGTTTTCAAGTACTACAATAACCCTTAAGAGTCTGTCCTTACAGATATGATTCAGCGACTACATTTATAAGAAGCCTTTTAGTAGTATAAACCATCAATGGCAAAAGCTACAGAATAAAGATAGATCTGAACAAAAGAAAGAAAATAACAAGGTTGAAATAGAAAATTCTGAATCCTACCTGCATTTCAGCTTCAACAATTACAATAATAAACTTATATTATTACTATAATTATATAATAATTCAGGTTTATTTATAATAATAAATCTGAAGATTAAGATATGACAATGAAACTAACAAAACTCAGTACTGAAGCACCAGTACCACTTGGATTTTCTTGGAAATCTTTAACCCCAAACAGTCATACAGTATGAGATTCAAGTCAAGGAACCCCAAGGTATAACAATCGTGTTCCATAAAGTCCTGTTTCATATTATCTGTTGAATAAAGCATTGTTCACTATTACAATACCTACCAGAGAGCACAACCTCAACAAGATCTCCTTCATGTATCTCTTCTGCTGATGTAATTCGTTGCAAAATATTATCAGAGTTCAGGTCATGGCGGAAAAGGAGAATTTTGTCATACATGCCAAAGAAACCACACTCTGGGAACTGCAATAGAAAGCAAACTTGAAATTAACACATACTGAACAATAATCCTATCCATAAATGCTTCTAGTAACAGCTACAGAACCTGAGATCATTAAGTGTTCCATGAAAACAAAACTGATCTGCTTATTTTTGAGGAACTGAAACATTTTCTGCACTGAAATACAGCATAAAGAAAACAAACACACAAAAACTGAAAAATACCCCACACCAAAACCTGTAAAACCCATCAATACCAACTTCTTCTGCTTTCCCTCCCAACCAAAAGTGACACTTGTTTTCAAACCTGAAAAGAAAAAATCTTAGCTTCTGTTTCTTTGGGTTTTCAATCTCTCAGACCTGCATAATCATTCTGGCATGTGAAAGCCAATGCAGATCTAACTCACACACCAGCATCTGTAAGGTTTACTTCAGACACTCTGGTCAGGCAGGTATTCAGCTTGAGACATTCCACCAGCACCTGCCACACTACTCTTGAGAGATAAGACAAATGAGGCTCCATGTCGGTGCTCTACAACAGTTCACATCACAGATGCAAGAAAAGGAAAACTCGATTCCATGCACAGACAGAAGATAATACTTCAAATCCACGTAGGGAATAGATAAGCTAAGTAACACACCATTTCCCTGTAACTTCACTGAGAATAGGTTTCTCAGACTGCATTTTTCCCACTCTTCAAAATATTGTCAAGCGTGAGTAAAGCTTCATAAAATGTAAACTTTAAGGCAAACAGTTCATAGAGGAAAAAAAGAGCAGGAACAGACTTTTAGAGGAATGAGTAGGAATCAACCAGCTCCTTTGGCTTTCTTGCTTAAAAAAAAAAGCTCATGGTGGGAACACACACAGGAAGACTACTGGGAAAAATATGGAAAAGCACACCTCAAATGTTCATTTAATTAGGAAACAAACTACACTTTGGTAATTAAGATCTTAGACAGTCGATAAGTAGCAGGGTCTAAACTGCATGAAGCTTGTGGTGTATAATTTGTCCTTAACCAAAGTAGTCAAAGACTTGTTTCTACCAAATCAAAGACATAATGAAGGTATCAGTCACACCCATTGTTTTCACACTCCCTTCCCATTCAGAGAGAAAATAATTTCCTCTTTCCGGCAGCAGTTTTATCCAAAATACTAAGTTGGCCTTCTGTGTTTTGGTGTGCACACCCTACACATTCACATTACACATAATGCTGAAGAATCCCCATGCTCTGGAAAGCATAAAATCTGCATGGACAGTCACGAAGAAAGGCAGAACTTGTGCAATTTAAGCCATGCAAAAAGAAAAGACAGACCTGATGAAATTATACTGACACCAGTAGATATTTTATCCAGAGCAGAAAGGAACTGATTCACTGGGCTGATGCCAAAGCAGCAGGCTGCTTCATCTGTCTCCCAGAACATTCTTCGGTTCACTATTTAAAACTGACACTCTCACATACTCTGTACGGTAGCCATGACAGTACAGATATGACAGTAGCACTATATTCCCCTAAATCATACGCTTTTTAAACCTTTATACAGTAAAATCCTATTGCTTAAAATTCCTTAGGTCACTTGGAATTACCTATAAGAACTCCTCTCTTACTATACTATGTTTGAGTATACTCACCCATTCTATCAAGTTTACAGAACCACTTACAAACCACAGATTTTAAGGAACCTCTAAGATATTTCACAGGTTTAAGTCTCTCTCATTGGATAAGATGCATCTTTGTTTCACTTTTTTCCAGTCTCTGAGACCGTAAACCTATCATGCAGATGCTAGAACATCCCTACACATAATCCCCCATCCCAGTAACCAGAGGTCACATAATCACATACCAAGAAGCACTTCCTTTAAATGCCATGACCATACGTATTTTGCACGCGCATTTATCCATTCTAATGTAAAACTCTTGGACTTATTAAAATGTCTTAAACATACCATTAATTTTGGCGACTAAAAAGCATTAGCTAATATACAAAACTTACGGACAGATGCTCAAATCCTTTTTGTGATAACAAGTGTAATAATATAAAATATGAGATATTACATTCCTTAGAAAGCAGCATCAACATTAACTCCAAAGTTTGTAAATAACAATAATGCCTATAATTAAGATTGGTTTTCCAGAGAAAGGCTAAATGAATCATTACAGAATAAAAGTATTGTTAAAAATAAAAAAAAAGGGCAAAAATCACCTATTATAGACTATTAGAACTGCTGGCATTAACACCCTCCTTTGGTTCCACATTAATTAAATTGACCTTTTAAGCTGTGTACCATGAATGCTGCAGTGTACTGTACTGTAGTGACATGTTTTACTGCCCTCTTCTCTCACAAGAAGTATACATACGCATGGATGAAATGACTGTGAAAGATTGTCTGGTTTTGTAACTGTAATGTAATGGTTAACCTAAAAGATTGTTCTCGTCAGAACAATTGTCCGGTCATGCCCTGTGCCTGATCAGCACCATCTGTCCTATCTTTTCATTAAATTCCATTTCTAAGTACTTTCCTGAAGGATGGGTTCTCATTCTGAGCACATGTCTGTGTATGGGGGGTGTGCGGGTGTGTCTGAGTGCCAGCAACGGGAGACAAACCACAGGACTCACATGGTGTCAATGGTGCCAGCAACTGGAGAGACTAGAGTGAGTAAAATCAAGAGCTTGAATATCCAGGCACCAACTGGATGTTCAATCAAGGCGCAACTATAAAGATCAAGATCAAGCAGCATCTACTGGGCCTGAGAACACCTGAGCCCAGCTGCTTGGGGCATCCACTTTTCTGGTGGTGGTGTTTTCATGTTCAGGGTTTTGTGTGTGCGTCTTCCCACTAACCAACCTTCATCCTGAACTACCAGAGGAAGGTATAGTATGAGACCGTTGGTGCTGTGTTAATGCGAGTGTTGTGTGCCTGTGTTGACCTTTGCGTCCACATGCATGTGTTGCACACCTGTATCCAAGTTGTACACAGGTACCCAAGTGCCTGTGCCTGCTGGGAATACATGGTCAGCCTTGCTGCTGGCTGGGCCGAGGCACAGAGCTGTTGCAGCTTCGTCTCTGCCAGGAGGCTGTTGGGTTCAGTCATCTCAAACTAAACTTTTCAAGTTTGATGAACAAGTCCCATCCTTCCACGCACGCTTCACCTCAAGATTCCCCTGTGATTAAAGCACAGACCCCGACAGAAAGATGCTTGTCTGACCACTCCTTTCCACACACGTCAGCTCAGACTCTGCTCTGCCGCCACTGGAGTCCTGTGCACCAGGCACTGGAAGCACTGGCTGGCTGCCCTCCACACGGCCAGCCCTGATGAGCTGCAGGTGGCCCGTCACAGCCCATGTCTAAGGCACTTGGCCAGGCTTCCATGGGGGAGATGTGCAGGCAGCTTGGCTCCTCACACACTGCAGCGCCCTGCTCGCTCTTCCGCTCCCCAGCACATTTGGGAATACAGCATTCCTTGCTAGCACCTTAGCCAGAAGGCTATGTGTGGACTGCTGGCCAACAATAACCTCATCGATTAACAAGGGGTTTATGTCAAGTGGTATCTTTTAACAGAATTTTTACACAAAGCTTAAACTATGTTCAAGTTCTACACTATCAAATTTTTCTCTCTTGTACTGCAGCAAAGTACAGCTTTTATAGTCTTCCTTATGCTCAATTACATGAAGCTGTTAAGGAAGAACACTATCCAGTTCCTTTCAAGTGTTAAGAGCTCATAACGTAAACCTGAAAACAAAACTCAGAGCAGAAATTTTTGAAGCCTGTTTCATCTTACGGGATTATACAACCATTACTTTCCTGCATAAAAACCCAAAGTATGTGCACAGTGACTCAGAACATATAAATGGCTAATCCCAGTATTACCATATTTCCTAAAAGCAAAACGGAGACTGTTCCCAGTGTTAACAGTTCCAAAAGAGCATCTAACTACAGGAAATGACTTGCAGGAAGTCTACTTATGCAACAGACCGTGCCAAAACGAATCTCTGGTACACCAGTATTATCAACTTAGGTAAGGAATGTAGGCAACCCCTTGCACTTGCACAAGTAACACTACTAGAGTATTACTGCAGTTACACTGATGAAAACCAATTGGTGTTACCTAGACTGCTTATACTGTAAGTATTACAGCTTTAATGGATATAATTACAGTTTTAATGGATAGTGCATTACACCGTTCTTTTTACCCAGAAGAAATATACAATAATATATCAATACACAGCAGCCAGTATTGCTGGAGCAAAATTCAACTGAGGCTTCTTTCTATCTTGGCAGAAACTGCAAAATCCCTCTACTTTAAGTTCCAGGACTTACTTTACAAAGTTCTGGACCAGTCGCCAAAAACTCACACTAGGGAAAAGCGTAGGAGGATATTGTTTCAAGGTCCAATATCTCATGACCCGTCCTAACTCAAAACAAATGCTTCAAACCACCGAAAGCTAATTCCAAAGTCTAATGGTGCAAAACACCCATTACCATGGAAAGTATCTTTGTTCACTGAAATCACTCCAATCTATTACCCTGCATCCCTACCCAGCTATTCACTCCCACTCTTTAGAATAATGCGCCAAATCACATTATCACACAGAGAATTAGCTTCAAACACATTACATGAGATCTTTCCCTCACCAGATGCCTCAGTAAAGACATACTTGGACTACTGCTTGGCTAGTTTTTTTCCAGCATACAAACCTAACACCCTGCTGGAAATCCTAACCTGCCCAACACATATCAGCTCCATGCCCCTAGTACTCCCAAGCTCCCACCTTCTCCCAGCCATGTTTGCTTTTCACGCCTCAACTCTCCATTACTCTGCTGGCTTACTTAGCCTGTAAGAAGAAAGCAGATGAAAAACCAAGAAGACAGACCAACAAAAGGAAAAATAGATTTGAGCACAGGTGATGAACACAAAACACAATTTTTGACACATTCAAAAGTACAGTGAACTACAAGCTTAACCTAGAGAAAAACCCCGAAAGATCGCTGCACTACTGTTACCTATTAATTACACCAAAATAAGCTGCTACTGCAAGAGTTGTAGAGATCTATTTGTAACATGGCCAGACTGTAACATGAACTTTGTAATATGACTCTCCTCTCAGTATTTTATTAGTAAAACATCTGCTAACACTTGAGAAATCATATGAAGCTTCAAGTCAATACCTCTGCCATAATTTTGTTAGACAGCCGTTACGATGACAGTGCCCAAAACTTTGGAAGAGAGCTCATACTCATTTCACACGTTTTGGTCTTTTCACAACGTGACACCTTAAAGTACTTTAAAATAAATTTGTCCCCCTTCTAGCTAGCTATCCAAACTACTTCAATTCAGCCATATTAAAACTTGAGTTCTTAGGTATACGAATAATACAATTAACTGCCACTTGGTTAGAAAATTCTACAGATGTATTTGCACGTTCTTCACGTCAGGCTTTTTTTCTCTGATTATCAAAGCGAAATATTTGATCACATCTCATCTTCCTTCCCCCTCTGCCCCACTGTATTCAGTTTTTAAGGGAAACTGAATGGTTTGTCAAATAATCCAAGGATCTCAGTCATATTCTAACTATAGAAAATGAAATCCCACCTTCTCTAATTAAAATAATAGGGCAGGACTATCAAAAAGTGCACACTTACCAGTAGGATCACATTCAATTCAGATCATTCAAATTCTTGACCAGGGAATACAATGTATCAGGACTACACTTGCAAAAATGACGAACATATGAAACTATGGAAACAGTAGAAAGACGCACAAGCAGGTATAATATGCAAAATTTAACCCCTTTTAAATGCAGCTATACTTCAGTGATTGTGTTCTGAACACCTTACACAGTTCAGAATCATAAAGGAATAAATATGAATGTGTACATGTTCAGTATCCACGTAAGTGACTATTGACAGATTAAGGCCTGAATTCAGGCAAATCAAAACAGCATAAGGTGGGGGGAAAGACCCAGGGAATTAAGACTACTAAGAAAGCATAAGTACTGTTGAGAGAGAAGAAAGTATTTAAGGTAAAAAATTACACCCTAAAGATATTTATGCCTACAGAAAGACAGATAATCCAAAAAAACCCAACATGTTAAAAACAGCCCAAAAATAAGATGGAAGAACAGAGAAGCACAAATCAAGCCAGTAATCAAGCAGGAATTTTACAATTATAAATTTGGCGTTGATAGCAAATTACGTGTGCAGTTGACAGTGATCGTATTAGGATGAAGCAAAACCAACAAAAATATTACTGCTAGTAAAAGCAAAGACAGCAAACACACTGAAGTTACCAGAAACCAGATGAAATCAAGAGCTGCTAGATAAGGGTTTCAAGCCTACACATAAGCAACACAATTTTGAGACCACTTTGAAGAAAGAAATTAAAAACCAACATACAACATCTGGAAGAGTTCAGCAATGGCAGAATTGTAAGAACTGTTGGTGAAGAAGGTTTAAGAGCAAACCTGAAACTGGTAGGCCACAGAAGGAACAATATCTGTTGGAAGTGAACTAAACAAGACAAAAAATAGACTACAAAATACTATGGTAAATACTAAGTTTGATGAGAAAAAAGATAATCAGAGAGGAAACAAGTGCATCAAAAAAGAATTAAAACTAGATATATATAAGTGCAGAGAAAAAAGAGGAAGAGAGTGAGAAAATAATATTGGCTTGTCTTTTTTTTTTCTTTAAATTTAAGACATGTGAGAGGACTACGTTATGAAAATACAGAAGAAAAATCTGAGAAAGGCTTATTAATCAGTAAGACTTAAGAAATACCACTTTGACTTTGCTAAGCAGTGATCACTTGGGTGAGTTCAGTGAAGTATTACAAGGAAAATGAATTCAGGAGATTAAGAAACAGACTGAATGGGTAAACAGCATGCCAGTAATCAAGTCAAAGAGAACACAACAGTTAGAAAGGATTGCAAGAATTTCACGCAAGCATCCTAAGGTAGGAGAGCAAAATGCAGAAAAGCACTGGAGCAAAATCATGTAAAGAAGGATGCCAAGTATGACTGAAAACGAAAAGGATGAAGGACAGGTTTGTAGATGAAAAAGGCAGATAAGGGTAGTTTCAGAGTAATGAAAGCAAAGTTTAAGAAAAAAGTTACAGTAAATCTTGCAGGTACTGATACTATACAAGTAATAGCACTGAGTTTTTCACTGTAAGTTGAAATGCAATGAAAAAGTTTTTCATCTATAGCTATTGGTTTAGCTAGAACAAAATAAATAGGCTAGGGTAAAGCATTTACAGCACCCTGCACTATGTAATTCTCAGTCTGCAGGCAGTGGAGCATCACCACATGAGTATCTAGTTTTAAGCCAGTAAACCCTTTGTTCTACTTCATGTTCTCTCATGTGAGGAATGAAGAAACAGCATTTAAACATGAAACAGGATTACAAACTTGCCTCTGAAATATCTGATCATTGTGCAAGGACACACACTGTCTGCAACTTATGCTACACATTTTTCTGCTTCTAAACACACTCCCTCTATTACAGCAGCAGTCATTTCTGTTCATGCCTTAGTTCATCTTCAGACTCCCCCTGAGAACTGTATGTCTGGTACTTTAGTATACAGAAATCTAGATAAGGAATGAACAGAGAAGATAGATGCTTCAGAAGATTCATAGTTATAGTCTCAATCTAAAACTTGTGTTTCCTGGGGACTTCTACTAAGCATTCCAACATACAATGCCCCCAACATAGTTCCTCAAATTTAAATTTAAACATGAAAAAAGTTTTTGCTCCTCTACTGACACTTAGAAGGTTTTAGCAGAGCTAAAAGACACGTCAAATATTTGCTTTACTGATCTTGCTCTCCTTGCAGACACATGCCTCTTCAGTTTCAGTTCTTCTGATGTTACTTTTAATTACTCTTCTGCAAAATCTGAGCAAACTACAAGCAACAGCAGTGTCTGAATCAGGAAGCACAAATGACCATCAACAGTACAGCAAGACTACAAATAGAGAAAGAACTGTGAAAACACATTAGGTAAACACAGTACTTATTTATTATACGGTAGTCATTCATTACACAGTACTAAACTGCTCTCCAACACAGGTTTCTGCTAGATTGTTTTCCTCCCAGCTGATTAATTACCGGGGGGGGGGGGGGGGGGAGGG
>JANRGW010033456.1:43330-81776 GCA_024733675.1 Psilopsiagon aymara
GGAGATGCGGCAGGACCCGGGGAAGCTTGCAGCGCGGTGCAGGTAGGCCCCATTCGACAGAGTGAGGCTTCATTTCAGGAGATTCAGGTGTTTAAACGGATGGTGGTTCGTCTGAAGAGTGAGGGTGTCTGCTGACTCGAGTGTTCCAGATCCCCGGCAGCGTTCCTTGTTGCCTTCAGTGCTTCAGAAATCGAGATTGGCCGTTGCTGTGGCAAAGCAGTGCCTTCAAGGACCAGAGCACTTCTCTCTTCCTGGCTTTATTCTAGCACTTTTCAGAGATTGCGTTACGTAGAGTAGTAACGAGATTAGATTTATTCCTGTTTTCTAAATTGAAAAACTGAAAGGCACCGCAACTTAAAAGTTGAGTTAAATCCAGTATTTCTAAAAAATGGAAATAGATTGCCTGAAGCTTGATGGCTGTTTTACTGATTTCTGTGCTGCCATCCTTGTGTCCCAAAGGTGGTTTTTTTAGTTTGCTGGCCTTTGTTACTGGCCATTTTACCTGAATACGGTGGGTTGACTGGATGTCTGTCAGATCCCTGGCAAGCTGCTCCTTCGCTCCTTCCTCAGCAGGACAGGGGAAGAAAATGATATTAGAAAAACACATGGATTGAGGTGGAAACAGGGAGATAATTTACGAAGTGTTGTCACTGGCAAAACATGCAACTTGAAGAAAAGTATTTTATTGCTAAGTAAAAAGAAAAGAAATCAAAGATTAAAACACCTTCTGGTCTCTTTCTTCCCAGGCTCTCTCTCCCCTGCCCCCAGGCAGTGCAGGAGGATGGGGAATGAGGGTTGTAGATAGAACGTAACTGCTCCCTCCCTCTGCTGCGCCTTCCTTCTCACACTCATTCCCTGCTCCAGAGGCCCCTTCCATGGGATGAAGTACTTTATAAACTGCACCAGCAGGGGTCCCTCCTACCCGCTGCAGTTGTTCAGAAGCTGCTGCCGCATGTGTCTTCTCCATGGGCTGCAGTCCTTCAGGATAAACCTTCTTCAGCTTGGGCTCCGCTCTGTGGACTGCAGGTCCTGTCAGAAAACCTGATCTTGCATGGATTCTCACAGGCTGAAACTCCCTTCAGGGCATGTCCACCTGCTCTGTCATGGTGTTCTCCACAGACTGCAGGTGGATATCTGCTCCTACCATGGACCTCCATGGACTGCAGGGGTTCCTCACCATGGTAATCTCAGGGCATCTGGAGGACCTCTTCCCCTCCCTCATTTACTTTGATATCTGCAAGGCCATTTCTTGTGCTTCTTCCCCTTACTCCTCTGCTGCTGAGCAGCCTTCTCTGTCCCATCTAGAATACTTTTTCCCAGAGATGCGCCTGTCTTGGCTGAGGGGCTGAGCTGTGCCCTGCAATGGGTCCACTGGAACCACCTATGTCCAGCACGGAGTAGCCCCAGTTCCTCCTCACAGAGACCACCCTGGAGCCCCTGCTGCCTGAACTTGGACACATAAACCTAATACACAAAGCTAGTGTTGTAATAAAGGACTTAAATGTTAGTTTAAAAGCTTCTGTAAATTGTATACTGATGCTGTGTTGTCAGTATTGTGTTTTTTTTTTTTTTTGTTGATCATCTGTTAAAATGTTTTGGTACTGGCTAAATTACAATGGTTCTCAAGCTCTTCATCAGAATAGTTCAGTTACCCTACGGTTTTACAGCCTTAGCAGAAACCGTGATAAGGAAATTGTTCCACCTGGCAGCAAGTCCAAGAAGGTAACTCACTATTCAGGGAACAGCTTTAAAGGAGGAGTCGCATGATTTGTTTAGTCTTTCTACAGTATTTAGATCGAAAATAAATCTCCTTTTTCTTTTGCATATGCAGGTAGTTATTCGACGCCTTCCTCCTTGTCTAACTAAGGAGCAACTGGAGGAACAGCTCCATCCTCTCCCTGCCCATGATTATTTTGAGTTTTGCACTGCTGATCCCAGGTGAGGATGAGCTGTTTATGTAGGTTTTCAGGTGCTTAAGACCAAATTAAGATATTTTGAACATACCTGGTCACCTGGTTTTCCCTTTATGTTAGTTCTGTTAGGTTACTTAAAATATTTATGAAAAGCTGGCTACGTATGCAGAGACAGTACTTCCCGCTGTTTTCTTTTACACTGGTGATTTTTAAACCAGAATATTTCTGTATATGAATAGGGCATAATCTGGTTTGAAATCCTGATGTTTCTTTTAACCTTCAGTAGTAAAATGCAACAGGCTATTTTATCAACTGTGAGAAAGATTCAACCTAGGGCAGACATCACAAAATTCTTTTCATGAGTGCCATTTGAGCTTAATTTCTTTATTTGCTTGCATGTTTATGTATTTATTTTGTGTTTTTCAAATAATCTAGTTTCATTCATTTTTGTCTTGTGCAAAACTAAAATAAATTTGCTACTATATTTATACAATTTATTCAGCATCACCATAGTAAAATACAATTCCCTTTAAAAAAAAAAAAAACACGATTTCCAGAAGAGAAGGAACTTAACCACTGAAATAAACAAAATACCCTGTATGCTACATCTGCGTGTGTTCTGGAAAACTGAGCCTTCTTGCCCATCTTAGCCTTAGCATGCACTGGATCACCCTCCACGATTCTTTCGATTGATGACAGAGGGATCTTGGGTGTTTATTGCTAACCAACTTCTAAAGGTAGGAGTGACCCCACTCAGAGCAGGTAGCCTTTCCTGTGTAGGGATTTGCTTGTGACTAATTTTGCTTAGAACAGTCTAGTTCCTGGGCTGACTTTGTTTGACAAGGTGCAGCCACTTCTTGCCACCACTATGTTATTAGATGGTTAAGTCTGACTAGATAATCTGTCAAAGGCAGTTCCACAGTCAGAAAGAAACATGTCTTATTTAGTGAACCTTTATGGCAGTTGTGTGACCTACAAAGTTATACCACTGCACAGCAACACTGCGCAGCAACGAAATAGTTGGTGCTTCAGATTTCCTGGTAGAACCACAAAGGATATGCCATTAGGAAAGAGAAGTTTTTAGTATGGTTGGAAGTCTTTGTAGTTACTCACATTTTTCTGCTGAAGTTTGTCATCTGTATTTCCAAATGAGTCTCTTTAACATGTATGTCCCAGCTGTTAATTTCATATGGGAAAATATCTAAGGCAAAGCAAAAGTTCTCTGAAGAAGAGCCTCTCTTTCCTCGGCATGTTTAGCTACACAAATGCCAGAAAACAGTTTAAAAGATTAGTTTTCCAGAGCAGTTGTTGACATAGGAATTTAGGGAGTCAGCCATCATAGAAAAGAGAAGGCACTGACAGCAGCAGTCCGTATGAAGTTTCATTTTCTCTCTGCTTTTATGTTACGAGATTTTTTGAGTATCAAAAATCTTACTGCCCACTTATTTAATTGCACCCATGTCAGGTTACTGATGAAACCGTTCTTTCTCTCATGTACTTTCGTATAGCTAGGGGCAGAAGTATGTACCTATAAAAATGTTTGTTAGATTGCTTGTATTACACAGTAGTTTATTCTGGTAAAGGAATAAGGACGTGCTTAAAACACTAAAAATATTTATTTCCCTTGAAAAGCAGATGCTGTTGATTAAAAGTATAAAGTCTGGAGGAAATAAAGCTGTATTTCTTACATGGTTTTACTACCTGACTTCAAGCAAACAAGGAATATACATGTTTTGGGTTTTTTTAAACAATGAAATCTGTTACTTGGATTTTCAGTTTCCTTTAGTCTTGTGTTTGAGCCCTGTAATAAAATAATGATCTGAGAGAAGAATGTTCTCTCTCTCCTGAATTTTGGATTCATGTTCTCTTCTGCCTTCAAAAATTTAAACTTTCTAGAAAAAAAAATGTTTTCATATGTTTGAGCTTTTCACCATGAACTGCTTCATATTATATTTTTTCTTCATGTTGCTTCTTAAAAATTACACTTTCATACAAAAGCTGTGTTTTTTAGGATGGGTTGATCTCTCAAGGTTTGTATGGCTGCAACTTCTTTTATCAGACTACACAGTTTCAATAGGCATTTAGATTCAGTTCTGCAGTGTATTGGCTTGACTGGTTATTTTATTCTTGGACTGTCCCAAGAACACCTTGCCTCCTTTGTTTGAATGCTGACACATATCCATTTGCATCTGTTTAAGATTTAACCCTTTACATGTTTGCACACTCAGGAATAAAAAGTCAACTTTTAGAAATTGTGAGTTAGAGGCAAGATTAATCCACAGAGTCTTAGTCTTCTCTTATCCATCGGAGAACTCTATTCTAAGTAGAAAGCATTGTGTTGCAATAACCTGTTGTTCACAGAATTTCAGAAGACTCTCTATATCTGTTTTCACATCATTCCATCTGACAGGAAGAGCTACAGTACAAGGTGGAGATGTTCTCTCTACAGTGTCCTCTGGTTTTCAGTGATGAGCTTTTTTCTAGATCCTGTGCTGTGCGCATAGTGGCAGCCAATCCAGTGAATGCAGTGATAATAAAAGCAAGAGATGATGAAAAGCGATTTAATGTTATCGATTAAGAGAATGATATGGAGAAGCTACTCAGTGAAGAGGATCTATTTGTTTGAAAGAGAAAGGGGCCTGCAAGGATTTTGATGTGGAAGCAGACAAATTTGCTGTACTGTCTCAGTGTAACCCTGTCCTGTGAAACTCTGGATAATGGAATTTTCTAATAGCTCCTTCAGTTTTGAGGAATACAGACTTGATTTTTGTTTTGTAGTTTGGTTGTGTTTTAGTTTTTGTGTTGTTTTTGTTTGTTTGTTGGGTTGGGTTTTTTTTGCAGAACACCTTGTTAAACCATGGAGCCCCTTGTCAGAAGCTGATGTTAGAAATTATGGAGGTTGAAAATGGTTCCGGAGCAATTAAGACACTTACCTATGAAAACTGATTGAACACAAGGAAAGAGTTCTGCGTTACAAAGTCCATAGACTGCAAGTAACTGAAATGATATACTAGGTGAGGTGTCAGTGTATAGTTTCTCCTTTTGAGCAAGCTACTTGTAAGCATCCTTTACTAGTTGCTGTCAAAAAGAGAACTAGAGAGGTCTGAGTATAATTGTTCCTACGTTATTATTTCCAAGGTCATTTCGCCTAGAGGACAAACCAAGAAAGACATGTATATGAACTCCAGTTTATCTGGTTTTGCAGTTCAAAGGTTATCATTAAGTTTACAATGTCTTATTAGAGGCAAGCTATAATATCTTTTAAATTTTCATTTGATTAAGTAATGTCATTAATGTATCACACTCAGTTTTATCTATTTCAGTAAAATCAATTCAAAAGTGACTTGCATTGTGTTTTGTTCATTCTTTCAGATCCATCTGATTCACCACATTACATTTATTCTCTCTTGTATATTGACATCAAAGTGCAAATAAAACACTGATTCTATGACTTTTAGGGTGATTGTTGGATAGGCACACTATCCATAGCTGATAATAAAGGTTCTGCCTTCCTGACAGTCTGTCTTGCTCTCGAACTCCAGATACTAACTTTTTTTTTTTCTTCCAGATACTCTTTTTTTTGTCTGCATGTAAATGTTCCCTAGTCTTTTAAAACTTGAGTCAAGTGATTGAGTTCTGGCCTTGCAGGGTTTGGGTCATCCCTTGATACTGGTGCTGATGCTGAGTGCTAGGACTCATTAATAGTGTTGTGAGGTTATAAAAGTAAAGAGATCTGAACAGGAGCTTTGCTTACATGAAGGCCAGTCATATAGTCAATTCCATGTCACGTATTACAGACAGTGATTAAACTTCTTGCAGACAGCACTCCTCCTTTTGCTTCCGTAACTTCTTCCCAGTTTTGCTCAGAGTTATTGTAGGCAAATAGCATTAACACTGTAGATGGCACCTGGGACCTGCAGCTCTTAAGGGGCAGCGTCTTTTAGACCTTCAGGGAAACCACCACTACTAACTCCTAAGTTCTGGATGGAATGAGTCGCAGTCTGTCATCACAACTGTAGTGTTTCTGCTGCTTTGCCAGGCAAATTGTGCTCGCTTTTAAAAAGGAAAGTCTAATTTAAAATTATGCCAGTTCCATCAGCTGTGTGCGTGACCACAGAAGGTGAGAGGCAGGCAGGAAGGCCAGTGGATTTTAGCTTGGCGTGACAATGTAGTTGATGAGTTACTCATTTTATCAGAACTTACTGTGTAATATAATGGATGGAGGATTTTACTTGACACTCGAAAATTTACACATGGAGATCTATACATGTATATCTTTCTGTGCACCACGATTGATAAATAGGTAAGTGTTTTTACGAAGATGTGATGGCTGGTTTTATAGTTTACATGTCGCTATTTATATTATGGATGCCTGTTTAAAATGGCTTTTGTGTATATCAGGCTTTTTACGTAGTTGTGTTAAAGCTTATTTTGTAGAAGCAAACTATTAGAATGTGTTTGTTACTAAAATTATTATAAAAATACGGGCTTAAAGAGATAATAGTATTATGGAAACCCATGTAACCTGAAAGATCGAATACCCTTTAATGTACAGCAGAGAACAAAGAAACTTGTACTGGAGAAGTGTGTGTACAGTCAAACTCATCTGTGTTATTGCTATTAGATTGCTCTAAGTGATATTCCAGACACCAGCATCACGTGCAGTGCCTCTGTTCTTACCATGATATGGCTGGAAAGCAGCATTATAGAGAGCAAACATGGCAAAATAAAACCAGCTGCCTGATTATAACTGCGCAGCCTCAAGCCACATTCGAATCCTGAATGAAATCTGTGCTTCTTGAAAAAAGGAGGAGGCACACAGAGCCCAGTGGCCCTTTTGTGAGACTCGTCTGGAAGGCAAACTGAAGAGCAAAAGCTGTGTTTTATCCAGTAGCTGCTGAACACAAAGTGCATGAGTAGAGCAGGAGTGTTGCTTTGTAGGAGAGGGTATTAGCCACAGAGTGCCTGTGGCCCTGTGAAGCCCCGCACATTCTTTGCTGTGTAGTCAACACTGGTGAGTTCTCAGTGGATAGAAGATGAAATACAGGGAGGGGAGGAGCACTTGGAATTCAGATGTCTGAAACATGGAATAAGAGACAGTACCTAATATGCGAGCCCATGCTAAACATTCAAGTTGCTAGATTTAGTAGTTTCCAATTTCGGGAGTGACTTTTATGTATTTTTTTTTAGGCGCACTGCACACTGCTGGGTGAGAAGTCTAAGATAGGGGTCTGAAACAGTTATCAGGCTTTAATACTCTAAGCACCGTGACAGCTAACTTGCACTGATAAGAGAACCAGCTTTTGTTTGCTTTGCATCTTGGTGGTAACTGCAGCCACTCTTGAGGTACCTTGTGTTGCATATGCAAACTGGAGATTTGTACATCTGATCACAGAGAATTCTGAACGGTTTGCAGAGCCCTATGACAAAACCCAGCCATGTGCAGCTATGCTCACTTAGTCAAGCTATCAAAGGGTGCTTTCAAGTGGCCCATACCTGTGTGGCAGTAATGTAAGCTGTGAAGGATGAGTGAGCATGCCATGCCTATAGTGTCTTTTTTTGTGTCGGGAGTGTAGGCCCAGCTGTGCTCTAGCAGGCATTTTTGTGGGTGCCTGCTTACACTATTAATGCTATTCTCATCCTAGAGTATAAAAATGTAGAGTATATGTGGATGAAATAGTTCTTCCTTAGGAGTTTTATCCTCTGCATGCTGTAGAAACATTCCATAGCTGGTATTTGCAGCTAAATGAAAATTACATCTAAATGAAAAAAGCCTTCTCAGGTTTTTTTTAAACATTCCCCCTTTCTGGAATATCAATATAAAATTGGTGGGTTTACAAAATCACCAGTTCGTTATAGACAGCACTGCTCTTCATCACCTACTACTCACCTTCTATCACCCAAAATGAAATCCATATGAAGGCCCATTTGAAAAAGAAAAAGTTATTTGGATTGTAGTAACAGTGCTGCTTTGAGCTGCCACGTGCGTGGATGCTGTGATCCAGCCCGTGTTTTTACTCTTTTTCACTCGTGAAATCTCTGAAATAGCAATGGGATTGAAATGTAGTTGCAACTATGTGTATTTATTGTCTCCTGCTGCTGGTTGTCAGTTTGCCTGAAGGCTGGCCATATTCATAATAGTATGAGCATAGGATGTTAAAGTTACAGGGTTGTGTTCAGGTGTGTTCAAAAACCTGGCATAATACAAAGCCATCACAGAAATCACTGGAGACAGTTCAAGCCAAACTTTGCTGTATCACAGTTGCTGGGGTTTAAAACGTGTACATGCCATGATTCATGATAACTTAGCTGGTGGGTGATAATTCATTAAATTACATGAACTTGGTTTCACTGTGGTTGATGGTGTGCCAACCCTGAGGTTTTTGTTAGGCACATTAAATATTTACCCTTGGAGTGAGGTCTCTGCCAATAAATTCCTGAAGAATCAGAATTAGTTTAGGTACGTACCTGTTCTTTTGCTAGAAATGCGTTGGATTTTCACATTAATTGTTCTTCACATCTAGACATTGCATATCTATTGATATAGGTGTATGCCAGATTGAGTTTATGTATTTGTATGTAATTCAGTGGATTATTTTGCCAATTACTGGGTTATTTAGTCTTTCTTAAAGGTGGAAATCTCTTTAAATATAGTGACAGTGTGGCAACTGCCCCTTTCACTGGGAGCTTTTACTGGCTTTCTCCTGTTTCAGTGACAAAAGACTTCCTTAGCATGACCAAGAAGTTCCCCAGAAGCACTGCTGTTATTTTTGTTTCTTAAATCATTAAATATGAGACTTAAAGCTTTGATCCTGCACAATGGAGGTGTATGCTCTGCAATTCAGGGAGACTATAAGTATTTGTTTCAGTTCAGAATAAATTTCACAGTTGCATCTGGGAACCCAGTTGTTCAGTTACTTTTTGTCATATATATGTATAGTTAGATTTGTATATGTAAAAACTGTGCATGTTTAAGGTAGCTGTTTCTCAAAGAAGATGAGAATTTCAGTGGGATCCTTCTAATTAAATCTACTTTATTAGTAGTTCTGAACAGAATAGTAAGTAACAGAAAATAAAATTGTTTCTTGTTGCAGCCTTTATCCTCATCTCTATTCAAGAGCATACATTAACTTTAGAAATCCTGAGGACATCCTTCTTTTTAGAGATCGCTTTGATGGCTATGTCTTCATTGACAATAAAGGTTGGACTATTTGTAAGACATTAAGTGTGTATATACATATGCTATTTTAGAGCATTCATTCACTTCCTTTTTGCTAGTTATGTCTTTTTTCCTCAATAAACTGCTAATTACCTAAAAATATATTAAAATTTAGCACTTGAACAATGATAAATGCAAAATATATTTGTCCATGCAGTCTTGCTTGTCTATTGTGTGCATGCTTTATCTGCTTAAATAATATGCTATCAACATCTTACTAAGATCCTTATGTGAGCTTCACAATACATCACAACAGTAACTGAACTCATTGCAAGCATGAATCATTACATCTGCAGTGTATTTCTGTGGAATAAAGTTGTGCCACTTATTCCCGTTTTGGAAAAGCAAGATGAAAACTTGACTTCATAATTTTGGTTGCCTACTTTGAGATATGTACCCCCTGATGATTTAGCACATCTAGATTGGAGTTTCAAGAACAAGAACAACAGAATTGGTTGCCATCTTTAGAACATTCAGTCTGCAAAAGTTTGCCCTATAGTAAGGAAAAACTCTGTAATGTAGGTATAGATAAATCCAGGTCTCTTAACAATAGCATGAAACTGCCATAGCCAGGAAATGGCATTTTCCCTTGAGCAGTTTCTTGCCTCCTTCACGCATATGTTCTGTAAAAAAATGCACGGATAGTATAAAACCGAAGTAAGCATGTGGGTTTCTTTTGTAGACATTGTCTACTCTATGTACACAGTGTGTGATTCCCAGATTTCAAATTCTTTGTCTTTTGGATAAAAAAATTAGGAACTGTTTTTATGATTCTGCCAAGACTTCACTTTTCCCAAACCAAGCACATTCTTCAGTGTTATGCTGGACTGAATCCAGGATATTCTGTTGTCATGGTTTAAGCCGTTTAAGCCATGGTTTAAGCACCAGCTACCAAGAAGGAGAAAAATGACTGCTATTACTGAACCCATGATATCTGTATATTACATGACTGAGCATGGACACAGCTGGCCAATTTGGCATGATTCATTGTGCAAATAAAGAGCACAGGTTTTGATTAAATATGCCCTCTGGTGAAGCTTCTGGCAGCATTGCATTTATGGGGCTAAAATTAAAGATTACCAGGTTCAACAGGGTTAACAAATGTTCTAACAGATTTAAGCCTAGTTTTCAGTGGACTTGAGCAAAGTATAGGCTTGGATCTGCTGCAACTGGAAACCAGGCCCACTTCAGAAGTTGTATACAGTTCTGACTCCAGTCTAAAGAAGAATCCAGTGTTTAAGGTAGAATTAAAACCAGAATCCATGCCAATAAACACAATCAAGAAGTTATGTGGTCAACAGAAAGACACAGAATTTTACATGTTGAGGTTTTATTACTGCATATCACCCAGCATTTATTTACTTTTTAAGCTTTTTGGCAACAAAACTTTGCAGAAGCAACTCAATTGTTTCAGATTCATTTCCCAGCAGTATTTACCACTTGTCAGGCTGAGATTTTATGTAAGTTTTTATAATCAATGCAGAATTAAAAAGGAATTATAAATGGTAATGCAAGGAATTTATTGTGCATCAGTAGTCATCATCGCTTTGACAGTTTTTGTTAGCATGTCCAAAACTATTCAATGTTGTTATATATAATTAAAATACAAATGTATTTTGATTTGAATCTAAAATAATTTTATTAGAAGTTTGGATGGGATTGTAGAAACATTCACCTTTGATTTCAAGTTAGACTGCCCAGCACAAGTTTCAAGACTTTTGAAAATCTTCCTTGAATATGGGGAAAGTGTTTGCCTCTCACAAAATTAAGCACTGATCTCCTTTAAGGTTTGGAGTATCCTGCAGTGGTTGAATTTGCTCCATTCCAGAAGATTTCAAAAAAGAAGCTGAAGAAGAAAGATGCCAAAGCTGGGAGCATCGAAGAGGGTAAACATATTTTCTTGGTGTCCCAGTGAAAAGTGGATTCCATTTCTGTGATGCACTGCAAAGTATTAATCCAAAAATTTTTCTTCACAGATCCAGAATATAGGAAATTTTTAGAGAATTATTGTGCTGATGAAGAGAAAATCTGTGCCAATCCTGAGATTCTTTTGGGAGAGATTGAGGCCAAAACAAGGGAACTCATTGGTCTGTTTTCTTGATTTTTCTTACTATTGAGAATATTAAGTATCTTATTTTTATATCTTTATTATATTACCTGCAAGAGCTGACCTGTTCAGTCTTAACAGACTGGGACTATCACAGTTCAATTTTTGTGATCCAGCCAAGTTGTGGCAGGAAATACCCCACCTATAAAGTCTCTATGCATGGAATCATTTGATTTTACTGGAAGTTTTGCATGCACAGTAGCTTCAGAAATAGGTCCTTAATAATACTGAATTTTTTCAGATGTATGAAAAAGTGGAAGATTTATTTTTAAAAGCTAAGATAGCTGATTATTTAACAATGGATCCTTGGTACTAGCTGCTTTTATTGAGAAATATGGAAAGATCTCTCTCTCTGTTCTTATGGTCAAGATTCTGCAAAAGCTTTGAAAGGAAGGCCACACCTTGTTTTCTGCATGCACGCAGAATGAGTTTCACAGCGTTGGGAGGAATCTTTAGTAAGAGCAACACTGAAAACTTCAGTGCTATTATGCAGCTTTCAGAATGACACAGAATAGTAATGTGCTGTATCTCTTAACGACAACATGCAGAAAACTTAGTCTTTCCCTAGGCATGACAACTGAATAGGATGAAAAATCAACCTTCAATATTATTTCTTTTACAGTGTAAAGGTAGCCATCTCTTTTGATTAGAATCATAAGACTAGAATCATAGAATCACTTCAGCTGGAAAAGACCCTTAAGACCATTGAGTGTAATCATTAACCACTGTCAAGTCAACTACTAAAACATGACCCTAAGTGCCACATAAAACATCTAACTGCTTCCAGGGATGATGACTCCACCTTTCTGGGCAGCAAGTTCCAGTGCTCAACAGCTAATTTGGTGAAGGAATTTTTCCAAGTATCCAGTCTAAACCTCCTCTAGCATAACTTGTAGATGTTTCCTCGCATCACCTGTTACTGTTGTTTGAGAGCTGCCTGGAGAGTTGGGGAACTAAATTCAGAGGAATGGATATGTAAGAAGTTTGAACATTTAGATAATGCTGTTATCTGTAGAACTTGTTTGTTGCAGTTCTAGATAGGGAAGTTCCCCAACAATTTTTATTTGCTCCAAATCTTCCCTATTATTTGACAGCAGAGTAAAAGCAGTCGGAATTTTCCAAGAAGTTTACAATTCACAGAAAGTTTGCAATTCCAAGAAAGATTTACAAACTTCAAAATATTCTGTCAGCGAAAATGACAAGAGAGTTCCAGATTTCTGAGTAAGAATATTGGCTGAAGGCAGCTTTACAGTAGGAGCATTAATTTTTTGCTTCTGTTAAATCACAGGATATTGAATTCGTTGTTTTATTTTTTCTGCTATTCAAAACTATGGCTATTGCTAACATATAAAACCTCAGTAGAGAGGAAGTTTATAGCAAAATTATGGGAAGGATTAGTTGTATGTCCAGTTTTAAAGGTGTTAACTCCTACTGAATTCAATGAAAGAGTGCCCAGGACTTTGTTGTCAGAATCGAGCTTCACATTCTCAAGATTTTTCCAGGTAGTGTTACTGCAAACCAACATGTTTTATGCATCATGTCAGATACATTAGCTCATCGGTTTTTGCATGACAGAGATACAGCAGATTTTCTCTGTAACAAGATGAAAATAAGCTCATTCTCCTGGCTTGTTTGTAGAGAGCAAGATTAAGTGTATAAGTCACTGCTGACAGAGGTCTTAATTTTGTAATTTATTCTGGTTTAAAATTTCTTAAACATTTACAGAAAAACCTGTTAAACCTTTTCAATTTTTATTTGCAGTAGGGCTCATAAATAAGATGGGTAAGAGTCAGGTTTGAGATACATTCTTTTTTGCCCTCTGCTTCCGACAGTACTTACCACACTGCCTCTCTCCCTTGAATTTACAGTTATAATTTCTGAGTAAACCTTTTGCACCACAGCCTTAGTCATGGCTAAGTTCTGGACTCCCAATGCAGCTTGTCCTTTCCCCAGGCCCTCCAATTACAATTTGTGATCACTTGCATCATGTAAAAGTGCCCAGAAGCAGACACTGCTCAGACAGCAGAACTTAATGGAGCTGGAGAGAGAGAAGCAGAGATGCAGGTCTTGAGGACCTGGTAGGGAAGATTTTGGTTGTTGCTTTTGACCATTGATATTTGCTAAAAAGAAATACTGAATCCTGTCAAACCTTCTCATTCATAAATGTGTAACAAGGTTTTATCATAAATGAATGGGTTGCTCTCAGGATATTCACACTTTCAAGAGAAAACCACTTAGATGTTTTGGGGTGAATTGTGTCTAAATTTTAGCTATGCCATTTCAAATCTATTGAAACTTTTTATTATTATTATTATTATTATTATTTCTTCCTTTTTTCTTGTATTTTTTTCTTCCAAATCCTGCCGTGCATTTCAGTTGAGAAATTTTCTTCAGGTTTGAGGAAGAATCCTGTGCATAACTGTAGAGCAACTTCTAGTAGTAAACATTTTTTGTAACTCTATCCTGGGACATCTAAGACTGACATAATTTGTTGTGACTAACAACAGCTGTAAAGCTGCAGGATTTGTTGATGTTCCCTGAGTATTTGTAGAATTTGGGGATGGTTCAGGCATTTTTTTAGGCTAGATTTCAGAGTAGATTTCAGTAGATTTCAGCTCTGTAACATAAAACTACCTGTGTGATCCAGCAGATGAGGCATTTGATTTGCTATTTGGGAAGCCAGAGTTTTATTGAATCTGATGATACTTTGCTGTTTTACTGGGACAAACCATTTCTCTCTTATTCATCCTGTTTTCCTATGGAGAGGTGAATGCTAAAAGGTAGTTCAGTGGAAATGTTGTATGAGAATGAAAATGCTTCCTTCATGATGTACTTTGAAACCTGGGATTGAAAAGTCCTGTGTGAGATTACATGAGCTTCATATGGAACAGCAATATAGCTGGGTTTTGATGTATAAAATTAAAGGGTAGGAACAGATTCTGTTCACATTTATTTCCCTTTTGGTTAAATAACTCTTTGATGAGCAAGAGAAAAAAAACATTGTCTTGAACTGAAAAGATATGTGTTTTACTTTAACATTAAACAGTGATGCAGCTTATCTCTGTTTGCTTCTAATCCTAACAGCAAAAAAGCAACAAAGTGTTTCTAAAGGAGAATGATAGAAATACCTTCAAAACTAAGTAAAACAAATAGGTTTATTAAGTATTATCTCCCTTGCAGGTCAAGCTAGAAAAAAAGGGGTTAGTACTAAAGTAATGAGTACGTATTTTAGGAGTTGAACACTATATCACAAATTTTTTGTGTTTTAGCTAGAAGAACTACACCCCTTTTGGAATATATTAAAAATAGAAAATTAGAAAAGCAGGTACGTTCAGACTTTTGCCTGAAGTTCAACATTTATGTTTCACATGGTTTTCTGTTGGACAATTCAGAATTAATCATTTTGAACTCTTCAGAGAATACGAGAAGAGAAAAGAGAAGAACGAAGGCGGCGAGAACTCGAGAAGAAACGTCTGCGGGAGGAAGAGAAAAGGAAGCGCAGAGAAGAAGAAAGACGTAAAAGAAAAGAAGTGGAGAAGCAGAAGAAAATCTCTGAAAAAGAAATAAGGATCAAGGTACCTTAATGAAAACATAATGTTCTTCTGTTGAAATTATCCAGAACTTCCTTTGCTATCTCACTGTTTAATTTAGTGCGCTACAGTATAGTGTGGAGATCCCAGACCAGTTCTGACTGGAAGGGAAAGGAAGGTAGGACTTTGACTAAGTAACATTGTTTGAAAGTGGAACGGATTGCCCTAGGTATCAGTTGCTAGTACTATCAGTTACTAAGTAACTAGCAGTTACTTAGGTGCCAGTCTTTAAAGTGCTGATGCAGTTACGGCAGGTAAATCAGATACCTTTATACAGCACTGCTGCGTTCTATGCTGACATAACCTGACAAGCAAATTGTTCTGTGCCAGCATGTTGGAAGATTATTGCAAACATGGCTTCAATACTTCATGTCATGTAAATCTTCATATAGCCATATCTGCAGAGTGGTTTAGCGTTTATACTCCAAATTTACATATTTTAATATCATGCTTTAACCAAGTTATAACAAAGTCTTGCTAATTTCAAGCTGTGCTACCTTAATAACAGTCTGAATGAATGTGTTTTTAATGGTTTCACTTAGGCAGGTGTATTTTGTGCTATTAACTCTGGACATTTAAAACCTTATTTGTATAAGATGACATAGACACAGCCTATTCATCTGAACTAAATTTTATGATATTGGAAAAACTTTATGGGCTGTTTTGAAGAGGAAAATTGGTATAAGAGGCTGTAGCTTAATGCAAGGACACACAGACTCTCTCCAGATCTCATGGGGAGAAACCACAGACCTATTTCTTTCTCCTTCTGAATGTATAAAAATAGTTCTGAAGCCAAATTACAGCTTTTTCATATTTTCATATCTGGGCATAAGAAAACACTCTAGAAGTTCAGAAGAAAGAGACTTACTCCTTCAAATGTATTCTTCAAAGTGGTTGTCCAAACCCCCCAGTGTTTATTATGTATCTGTGGTAACCTTGAAAGCTAGCGCTGTCTCTGACAGAAGAGGAAAATGTTACCTGAGAGAAACATTAGAGAAATTTTAAATATTGGAGAAGAATAAGCTGTGTTCACTTCAGAAAAACTGGTGAAATGAAAAGGCTCATGAGAATTTCTGCTTATTCCTGCTATGTTAAGAGATATGGTCCTTCTATAAAGATTATTTCTGTAATGCTAGACATGCACAAGCCCTGTGTGGATTATTTGTCAGGAAATGAAGAGGCTTCTTGGAAATCTTTATCTCCAAGGTGAAAATACAATGCAGTCTTTTCTGCTAATGTCATAATATTTTCCTCAGGGTGTATTGCCGTCAAGGTGTACTTGTACTAAGGACATACTTCTATATGCCAGTCTATCCAAAGTAGTTCACATGACACACATTTTGTATGTAGTATTTCAAGGAGTGAAGTATTAATCCTGATCTCTTTGTAGTATGGTAGAAGCTCTACCTCTTATTTAATTGGCAATAACATTGAGCTCTATTGTCTGATTTCTAAGAAATTGAAGACCATAATAATGTCTTTATATATAAAAGTCAGGCGAGAGTAGAGAAGTGCTTTCTCCAGTATTCGCAGCATATTTAATAGTGTGCAGTTGAATGCCTCGGAATGACTTTCATTCCTCAGCAAAAGTAAACTGCCATTTTTAAATAAATTAAAATTTCATAAATAAATAAAGAAAACTTTGTAAAATACATTCCTATCATTTAAATAAGACATTCTCAATCTTAATATCCCACCAATATATTTATTACGTTGTTAAAATGTCTGCTACAACAGAGAGGAGTAATTTTACATCATAATGTAAATAAACATCCCTTAGCTTCTCAAGAAGCCTGAAAAAGGAGATGAACTGGCCAGTGAAAAACACAAAGAAAAAGGTGAAGAAGCTGACATTGAGGAAAATAAATGGGAAAAATCACCTGGATCTCGGAGTATAAGATCCAAGTCTTTGGAGGGTTCACTACAAGATCTTAAGGAAAAGTAAGTAATATTTCTCTTTTAGGCTTCAATTTACATCCTAAATGCTTTCATCTCAAGGCTTCAAAAGGATATAACTGTTGCATTGACTGGTGTTTTGTCAGCAAAAACCTGATTTCATTCTGTGCGTGAACAAATCTTTCACTGTCCTTTTTGTAAAAGGCTTTTAGTAACAGCTTGCTGACCTGATGGCAGTATTAGTGGATGCAATTTGTTATTTGTGAAATGCTTTGAAATCCCAGATTGGAAGGATTTCTGCATGAAAAGCCTTCAGAGTTTCATTGTTATTTCACCTGTTCCCTATCAGGAGCTCAGGTAAGGCCTTCCTTTCGTTACTGATGTCAGACTAAATTAGTTAAGATGCCTTACTTTTCCAGGTGCAAACCAGAATCCTTTTGACTGTGCATGTACAGTAAGTGCTACCTTGTCTTTCCAAGTGCTCATTTCATCATGATTATTAGCGGATATGATTAGGTTGCAAACTCTGAGCTGTTTCAGCTGCCTCAAGAATTAAAATTGAAACTATTTTGTCACTGACTCAGAAATTACCAATAAACTAACTTCCAGCTTTGTGTTCAGGAGACTGAATGACCTGTTTGAAATCGTATCTTAAAGCCCAGTAATAATAGTTTCCTACCACAGATTAAAACCTCAGTAGGTACACGAATGTGCATGTTCACAGAGGGATTTGAAACTCTATAAAACAGAAGTATGCTTCCATTCCCTTTAGTTTCATTCATTTCTGCTTTCTCTTTCTCTGGCTGTGTAACTTTCCCTTGTGTCTCTACTTTGTAGTTACTTACCTCACTGTTTCCTCTCTTGCCAGCCTGTTTGCTATGTCTGAATTTTAGAAAGGTACTTTAACCACTGTTGAACTGGAGTTTGTATCCCTGTTACCTGCCCGCCTCCAGATGCATCCATTCCTTCCTCACCCACAGTAACAGGCAGGGGAAGAAACAGGTACCAAACAATGCAACAGCAACACATTGAGATGTGTCATCCTGGGTTTTTTGAAAGTTATGCTCTGAGCCTTGCTAGGACTTGGAGTTAGTATGTACAATAATATGAAACGTGAAAGAAAACAACTTACAGCCAGATATCCCTTGAGAGCTAACATAGTTTATATATATATATATATATATATATATACACACACATATATGCTACAGGTTGATTCACATATCTGTGACAGCTGGGATATTGCTTCCACTTCGTGAATGTGTTATGCTGACACAAGCACAGGCTTCTGAGATGCTGAATAACTTACCTGTCGTTCAGGTTTTGTTGCTGACCTCCAGAATTTGCTGAGATGGGGCCCCTGTCTTGGGGGCCCCAACAATGCCCAAGTTCATGGCAGAGGCTGACAATTTTCACAGTTCTCTTTTTTTAAAAAAAGTGATACAAAAAGATACACTTTTATTGATATGAAACCAGTCTAAATGAGAAGCATATCACTATTTGATCACCGCACCATTAGAAAATCACCACTCTCCCTGATTATGTCTGCTGATTCCCAAAACCTGAGCACACTGTCAAAAGCAACTTTCCTGTTTCAATTGTAAGTATTTATCCATATGTTATATCTAAAAAGAAACTGCCTGTGTCTGTGCCCCTTTTAAAGTTCAATCTATTCTGTAATCTTTCTTCGTTATTTGCAGTTTGGCTGTATGAGAGAAGCACCTGCTTGCTGAACAGGAACAATGAAGTGAATGAGAGAGCTGAGAATTGTATCAGACAGGCAGCAAAATGTTGCAGCCTAATAATCTTGATAATATAAACCCATTGCAGCATAGGAAAAATTAAGTATTATGTTATGGTAAGGTAACGATCTTTTGCCTAAATGAAATATGCAAAGGTAGGCTAAATTACTTGGGGACGTAATAGAATCCTGGAACATAACTGTTCATTTTCGGAATTGCCTTCTGCAGGTTGTAATGCTGCTGAATAAGTTTTGTTAAATAGAGACATAAAACTTTACAAATTGATATATGTTCCTTCAGGCCCTGAATGTTCCCATTCAAGGGTTTACTCATACATGGGTCACCTCAAGAACAGGCCATGAGAGCTGTTCATAAAGCACGTGTTTATGTGAAGGGCATTGGGGAACTATTTATGGAATTGCTAAAAAGGATAAAAGTTGAAGAATGGGCCTTCCACAACAGTTGCACAACCATCCAATTTTGCTTGCAAAGCTTTGTCCGCTATTTTGAACTGAATGCATCATCTAGGGCTGGACATACATGAATTCAGGAAAATGGCACCTAACCCCTTTCTAATGAGAAGAAAACAGCCTTTCCATGCAATTGATCTAAACACTGATGGAGTCAAACGAAGGCTTTGTATTATAATCTTCAGCAGGTTTGGGTTTTTTTCTGTTAATTGCTTGGATTTTCTCTCTTTTTATGCATACTCATAGGTCACAAAATGACAGTGACAAAGAGCAAAGAGATTTGGAGAGAAGAATTCGAGAAAAAGAACCTGAGAGACAAAGGTATCGATTGGATGATGGCAGAAAGCATAGAGCTCACTATGAGTTTGACAAGTTTGTGAGAAGGAATGAAGAAGAGCTGAAATGGGGGAAAGGATACAATCAAGACAGAGGAAAGAAAGGGACCTACAACTACAGCTTCACTGTGGAGGCAGTAGACAAACTGGGTAAAGAGGACAAGTGTGATGACATGGCATCCACAAAGGAGCGCATAAGAAATAAGGTTCTTTTATTCATTTAGGATAATCTTTCATGAGTTAAATATGCTTCAAGATCACAGGTTTTACTTTTGCAAGCTCAGCATGAAGATGCTTTTTCAAACAAAAGCAATTCTTTCATTTCCACTCAAACACAGACTTCTTTCTGTTGTTATCAGAGGACAACAGCAGCTAAAATAAGGTTACAGGTCGCTCATTCATATTTACAGTATATAGGGAAGACTTTCTATCTTCCTTTCAACACTAGCATTTTTAGAATGCTGTTTGTGGAAGCCTGGTATTTTACAAGCATATTAAAAAGAGTCATACTTCTGATCTGTAATGAAATTTTAAAAAGTGGCATGCTAGTCTTAAAAATCTACTTCGATTACCCAGCTCATAAGGGAATTATGGATTGGGCAGGCACTGCTTGGTAAAGGAACTCAAAGGACTTAAATCAATAGCCAGTTCAGAGACCATTGTGTAGAGAGGGTGTGAATGCACAAATTCTGGAGTTGTGCTAGCGTTCATGCAAACTGCAAGGTACTGTGATACGAAAAAATCATTTGGACCCTTTACCATAAACTTTCAGAGGGCACTGCTTGTCAAGAGGATCTAGCTTTATGCAACTGTTAGCGATGCAGAAGGATGGATGTCAGACATTTCATACCATACTACAGAGTACTATCTAGAATAATCTGGTTGTACGGCCCAATAGTGATCCTTTTCATCTGGTCTAAAGAGATGGAGGAACAAAGTGGTGGAAAAAAAGGTGAAGGAAAAGGAAAGAAAAAGGGAAAATGCACATTGGGAATAAAAAATGAAAGAACAACAGAATAAATAACTTCAAATTATGAAGGCCATTGAAAATTAGTATGGTTTGATTGAGGACAATTTCAGTGCTCTGTCACTGTCTTAAAATACGCTGTTTAAAACCTCAGGTTTTGGTGAATGGGTTACTTAATAGCATTAAAAAGCTGGTGAGAGTAAACACTCTTATTTAGGAAAAGACATCTTAAGCAGAATTTCTAAACAGTGTGTTTTAGTACTGAAATGTCAAGAATAAAGCATACTCTGGTGAAGTTTAGTATAGGATAATTTTCTAGCTGTTACCTGCTAAACTGTTCTGGTTTGTCTTATTTTTTTATGCTTGTACTTGTCATTCATTTGCAGAGTTGAAAGTGTACAGGCTAATGTTCTTCTCAACTGATGTTAGTGAAGGTAGCAACATTTTTCAGAGTTTCACCTGTAATACTGTGTTTAATAATTGTCAGCACTGTTTCTCCTTTTTTATGTCAAATCGTAGAATGGTTTGGGTTGGAAAGGACCTTAAGTTCATCAAGTTCCAACCCCTTGCCATTAACAGGGATGCCTCACCCTAGACCATGTTGCCCAAGGTTCTGTCCAACCTGGCTTTCAGCACAGCCAGGGATAGAGCATTCACCACTTCATTGGGCAACCCGTTCCAGTACCTCAGCACCCTCACAGTAAGGAACTTCTTCCTTATATTTACCTGAACTTCCCTTAAGTTTGAACCCATTACCCCTTGTCCTGTCGCTACAGTCCATGATGAAGAGTCCCTCCCCAGCATCCCCATAGGCCTCCTTCAGGTGCTGGAACGCTGCTATGAGTTCTCCACACAGCCTTCTCTTCTCCAGGCTGAACAGCCCCAACTTTCTCAGCCTATCTTCATACAGGAGGTGCTCCAGCCCCCTGATCATCCTCGTGGCCTCCTCTGGACTTGTTCCAACAGCTCCGTGTCCTTCTTATGTTGAGGGCACCAGAACTGCACACAATACTCCAAGTGAGGTCTCATGAGAGCAGAGGGGCAGGATCACGTATTGTAGGATCTTTTACATTTCACACCTTTCTTCACTTAGTCAAAATGCCTGGCTCCCAAGAATAGCGTTATAAACAGTACAGATACTAAAGACTCAGTCAGTTTTCATTCCACTCCATTTTTTTTCCTGGGTCTTAGGAAATGTAAAGTGATTTAACACAACATTTGCTTTCTTCAAAACATTCATCACTGAAAATCCCATATATGTATCCTTCAGAGGTTTCTCAGAGTGTTAACCATGTCTTCTGTCTTCCAGGATCGCCCAGCCATGCAGTTATACCAGCCAGGAGCTCGTATTCGAACACAGACGGGATGTACAAGTAAAACCTATGACTGCAGTGGGAGACCTTTTGAAGATGCTCTTGATAAAAGGCATGAAGCAGATAATTCAGCCGGAGGGGGTTCTGAGAAGAGCGAAGAACCAGAATAAAACAAACTGGAGGAAAGACTTGTGGAAAGGGATGAACTTAAGATTCAGTGTCACTACACAAAAACCCCATGAGGCTGTTCCAGGACTCCACAGGTGATTGCATCAACAAAATCAGCATAGTTCTGCCTCTTACTTTCTGTAAAGTAAATGGAAGAGTGACTGGAAACGTTTTAACTTACTGCAAAGGAATATTGTTGCTTTTTTACAAAAAGCAGTGCAAATACTATTTGCCTATTTTAAAAGCAGTTCAATATTTTATTAGATTTACTTTGAAAACCTCTCGTGGTTTTAGAGAAGTATCTATGTAAGATTTTTCAGAAGCTATTTCACCTTTTCAGGCCTAAAGAGATGAAGGGTTGATTTGCATCAGTTGGAAATATGAGGCACTTTAAATGTGTTTGGTGCATGATGTGGGGGTCAGAGGACCCTGACCTCCAAATGCTGGCAGAAGCCGGGGCTGCTGCTGTTTGCTGCAGTGGGACAGAGTGGGACCAGCCTTGGGAGGAAGCTCTGGAGCCAAGGGTGTTTGCAGGATGGGGCCCATGGCTTGCACAGCTGTGAGAAGTGTCCATTGGTATCTGTAGCTCGGTGTGTTTACGCTGGTGTTCAGTTAACCTTAGCTTCAGGTACAGTGTTAGTAAAGCTTCAGGTACATTGTTAGAGAGTTTGTCATTTTCTGAGCCACTTCCACCTTCTCTGTGTTAATAGATTCTTTTGTTTACAACAGCAGAAAGCTAATGCACACCTCAGCACGTAAACAATGTATCCGGTTTGAATAAATCAAGTGTTTTTTATGGTTTTGACACTGGCTTTTCAAAATAATCAAGTGGTTGTACACTCGTGCTGCAATAAAGAATAACTGCTTGGCAAAACTTTGCTGTCGAGTTTGTTCCTGGAGTATTCTCCGAATCAGTGGTAAAAGTAGGAAAAGTGGAAAAAAGTGAAAAATGTGGAAAAGTGGAAAAAGTGAGGTAATGAAAAAGGTGAGAAAGTGGATAAAAGTGTAAAAAGGAAAAAAAGTGGGATAAAAGTGGCAGAAAAGGGAAGAGAAGGGCAGGAAAGGCAAAAAAGGAGAAGGGAATGAGAAGAAAGGTGGAGAAGGGGGAAAAAGATAACAAAGAAAGAAAAATGAAAGAAAAAAGAAATTCAGAAAGAAAAAAGGAAAAAAAAAAACAAACACGAAAGAGGGAAGAGGAAAGAAGAAAGAGGAGGAATAATAAAAGTGTCACCACCCTCACATTAAAGATTTTTTTTTCCTAATGCCTAGTCTAAATCTCCCCTATCAGCTTAAAGCCATTCCCGCTTGCTCAGTACAGGCCCTTGTAAAAAGCCCCTCTCCAGATTTCCTGTAGCCCCTTCAGATACTGGAAGGCTGCTGTGAGGTTCTCTTTGGTGAAAGCCTAAATGGATTTGAGGAACACATGGTGCGCAGAAGTTAGTCTATAGTTGTTCTGGTCTTGAAATGCTGCTACAATACAAAAGTAACTCACTTACCTACTTTTAAGCTAAACTAATTAAAAAAACCAATTTATTTACATATATGCAAAATCACTCCAAATTGTACACTCTTGAGAGTGACAATTAGAAAAAAACAGACTGCAGCATTTTAAGTTACAATATTCTCTCATTTCTGTATCAAAGAGTAATTCCCTTAGATTTTTGGATTGCTCTAAAAGGCACATCTACATTTTCTTCTGCATTTGCTGACAACAGCTATAAATAAACTAAAAATCATTCACTTAATTGTGTGTGATATACAGACTGAGATACTTCTAGCAAGCAATATCAACAAAGAATAAAGAGATAAGCCATTTCAACAAACAAGTACAGGCAGGAAAGAAATCAACTAGTTGACAGATATCTCCAAAACTGCAGAGCACTCCAAGCCAGCTCATTAACTTAGGCCATAAATAATACCTAGATGCAGTCAATTTAACTATCAGCAGTTTAGAACATCAAAGTCAGCTAATTACAACAACTTTGTATCTAGACAATGAAGAATTGCTCTTTCAGTTTCACTGCCAACTACAGAAAATACTTTAGCTGCATTTATCCATGAAAGCAATCTTTTGCAAAATGCTCATGTGACACCAGGATGAAGAACCAGCCTTAGGCAAAGGGTGTGAAAATGCATTTATTTGCAATTTACTTTACACTGCTCACAAACCTGTGGGGTGGATGGATGGATTTAAATGGCCTATTTGAATAAACATTAAATGAGTATAGATTAACATCCTGTTCCATATTTGTAATTCAAGAGTTTAAGTACTCAATCTTTGGGATTAAAAAAATTGGGAGGTTATCCTATCTCCTTACACTTAAATGCTTTAACATACATAATAACAAATAATTTGATCAAGTGATAAAAAATAATGACCTACGTCATTATTTCTGTACTGAGGCTGCCTTCAGACAAAGCACAGTAATCAGTTTATATGTACACTTTAAGGTAATTTTACTAATAAATATATAAAAGATGCAAGAAAATGTTTGGACATGTTTTGCACAGAAACCCTGTTAATTTTTACAAATAGGAAGAAGTATTTGTGCCTGCTGATTTAAAACTAACTGCTTCCAGGCACCTTCTGCTAACAGATTTTAGAATCAGGAACTGCCTTTTTCTTAACCTCATTTTTATTCATTAATGAAGTGAACAAGTGGGGGTCTGTGGGGCATACTAAATTCCACCCCCTCTCTCAGTCTCTTTGTTTTGTACTGACTGAATGAACTCAAAGCATTTGAAGAATAGACTGATCCAGATGAACAGTAAGTAAAAGTCTATTTATTTTAGATTGGGTTGGCACTGCCAAAAGAGGAGGGTCTAGTTCCTTCCCTTCTGCGCTATGCCCTTTGTGCCACAATCACTCAACTGATCCACTCTGATCTGGTTCAGGGGGTCAGTTACACTGAAATTAAAGAAATCTACCCCACCAGAAACTGTCAGGGAAGCAATGAACAGTTAATTGGAAACACGAAAGTTCATCAGAAAACAAAGCAAGGGGTGTTTCTGCTCATATTTCATTAGAAACTAACACAAAACACAAACTCATCTAGATGAAATAAAAGTAATACTGGGGCAGTACATACTTGCTGCCGGAGTTACAAGGAAAGTCAACTGAATTGGTGGATGCTTGTCTAGGGGTGTTTCCATTGCAGCTTACACTAAACTAAACCCATGCACTGCCACAGCCTATATATAAATATCACTCAGCACTAGCAAGAGAAGATCTTTGAAGATGTCCTTCATGAACAGGAAGTACACCAGCTAGTAATGGCACATATCTGTTGTTTGGTTTCCCTCCCTATTTTCTCACAGAACCACAGATTGGTTTGGGTTGGAAAAGCCCTTAAAGTTCATTCCAATCCCCAACCACGGGCAGAAACACCTTCCACTAGACCATGTTGCTCCAAGCCGCATCCAACTTGGCTCTGAACACTGCCAGGGATGGGGCAGGCACAGCTTCACTGGGCAACCTGTGCCAGTGCCTCACTACCCTCACAGTAAATTATTTTTCCTTAATATTTAATCTAAATCTACCTTCTTCCACTTTAGAGCCATTCCCTCTTGTCCTGTCACTACATGTCCTTGTAAAAAGACGCTCTCCAGATTTCTTGTAGACCCCTTTAGGTACTGGAAGCTGCTCTATGGTCTCCCTGGAGTCTCCTCTTTGCCACACGGAACAACACCATCTCTCTCAGCCTGCCTTCAAAAGGCAGTTTTACTACCACACTCAACCTTTTACAGGGCTGGTGAAGCAAGAAGCATTGAGGAATGGTACTGGAGCAGGGGCTTGGCTCAGTTTTTAATGTTTTGTTTCTAAATTGGACTCAAAAACAACTACTATTTAATAGTTTCTAAATACTCCATTCAAAGAAGTGCAGTCAACTGGATGATGAAACAGAAAAACACTCAACACTGTACAAAATACGCAACAGTCAACAACCAGAAGAAGGCTTTTAATTCAGCTGAAATTTAGGGGGGAAAAGGAGCAGCCAGGTTTTCATATGCTAAATATGAGCTCTGGTCCCAGCCCATTCAGGAAGCACCGGGTACTCTGAGATCACCTTATCCCTTCCCCACTGGCCCCAAAGGCAAACACAGATTCTCCCTACTCCCCCAGCAAAGGTTGACAGGAGGGCAGAGCCACCTAAGGATGCACAGCAAGCGGGCTATACTGCCCTTTGCTTTCCAACCCAGCGGTGCTCAGGCTCGTGTATTTGCGCTTGGCCCACAAGATGGCACTGACAGAAAAATCTTTGCTCCCTCTTTTTTCCCCCCTTCTCTCCCTGTCTCCTTCTGATACCGGGCTCACCACTGGCTCTAGACTGATTCAGAGAAGGACTGCCACCTACTGAAACATTCCATCATCTTTTCCACCGACCTGTCTCACTCCTCACCTGCCCTCAAGTTATACAACCAGCTAGATCCTGCTGGCTTCAACGGACAGGTAGGCAATGGACTGAAGGAACACAGCTGAAGACAGCTTATTTCCAGTAACCTCCTGAAGTTTTCACAGCACTACAGTGTTCTCTATTACCTGGAATTTTTCAGTATTTCCTGAAAGAGCTGGAAAAAGCCGCTGGCAGTGTCAAAAAAACATAATGACTCCCACACAGACAGACTCCAGCTCTCAGTAACACTAACAGGACCAGCCCAGCTTCTGATGAAACTTCCGAACACAGTTAACTACAGTGAAATAGACTGTTCAAGCTGGAACATGTGGGAGCTAACAACATCTGGATATTCAGCTGAACACAGTGAGATAAGATTAACTCCCCTTAAGGAAAAATCACCATATTCTAATATTCCTTTTCCTTTCAATTAGAGGAAGTGAGCAAGGCATTTCTCTAATTAACACAATCTTGCAAAATCAAGCCTGTGAAACCTCCTCTCCACAGCAGAGTGCATATCACCTTTCCCACACGTGCCAAGATATTTAAATGTAAGCAGAAATCAGGAACAGTTGCAAAGCTGGAATAATTTAGGAAACAAAGGGAGTCACAGAAAACATAGATTTGATATTGCATCATTTTCATATAACTGAAGTGATTTACACTGACTCCTAAGTCCCCAGTAAAATCAAAAGGAGATTGTACTGAGACTATACTAAATAAAAGAAGCAGCACATTTTGCAGAGCTAGGCTCTCTTCTGTGTGGTCCTCACCTCAGGTAATCTTCAAAGCAACCATTCTGACAGAATTCCTCCTGTTGCTAGAGACATACAACATGGTCATTGTCACAAGAGGAGAAGGTTTTCAAAGCTCAGCTGCAAAGCATTGGCATCTCCTATACTGCAGGATGCACCTCAGCTATGAGGACCTTATTAGCCAAAACTCACATTAAAAACATACAATCCTGTCATTATATCTGCAGGTTTATTTCAAGTTCTCTTCACACAGAATACCACCCACCTACAACACACTCTATATAAAGGCTGATCTTTTGTTCTGCTGTCACACAAGCTTGGTAAATTTAGCTAAACCTGATAACAATGTAACTGTGTTCAGTATACACAAGGGAAGTTGTAGAGTGCAAACTTCATCTACATTTCTATTTTCAGTATGTTTGACAGCCAAAAAAACTCTTACAGGTCTTCAGAACAATTCAAAAGAAGTGTGCACGTGTGTGTATAGAGTCTGAGACTTCTGAAGTCCAACTTCACAAGTCACTCTTAAAAACCACAACAGCAACTAATGAGACCATAGCCATCCTCTGTGAAGGAAAACAGGCAGGCAGGCCTGGACATGCACACAGACAGGCCTTCTGAACACACTTCACAACTCAGCACTCGCCTCTCAGCAGGTGCAACCCTGCCCTGATGCCTCTTCCTTTCCCTTTTCTCACCAGACAACCTACTGTACCTACTACTGCTCTCTTGCTGGGAAGTATGGAGCTGCTTACTTGCTCTCCCCCCAGGAGCTGCCTTCACACCTGGCATCCCCAGCACAGCTTGCTCCATGCTCAGGACTGATCACAATTCTCTTCTGCCACAACTCTCACCCAGCAGATGAGCCCTTCCTCACTGTACTGCACACCAAAGAGCTGGAGGACAGGAGAAGGCTAAAGAAATTAGAGAGTAAGACCTCCTCTGACAAGTCAGGAGAACAGTGTTAAGTCAGCAAGCAGCCTCTTCTCCCTTTGTCTCCCTCAGGGACTCAGAAGCACTGCCCAAAAGTCTCCTCCCCCCCAGCCCTCCCTACCCACCCTTTTCTTCCAGTCTCTTTCCTAGTTTCATGCTTTCCCCTCACATGATTAACTCCTCTTCTATCAAAGACCCATTGAAACCTTTTTGTGGAAACAATTTGATATATTTGAGCATAAAAATACAATGCTGAAATCTTCTGTGCATTGTGGATTAATAGCACAATACACTTTAATTGCTGGATGAAGATTCATTTTACTCTCAATATCCAAACAAATGCCACAAACAAAGCAGTTACACAGAAGCCTCTCCCAAACCACAGAGCAACTCATTTACAAACTGTTCTGAACAGTTCTATACTAGTGCTGTGGTTTAACCATGCACCCACCTGCTCACTCCCCCCTAGTGGGATGGAGAAGAGAATTGGAAAAAATAAAAAGAAAGCTAAAACTCATGGCTTGAGATACACAGTTTACCAGGACAGAAAGGGAAGGGAAAATAATAGTAAGTACAAAATAAAAGAATACACAATGCAATTGCTCACCACCTGCTGACAGATGCTCATCCAGTCACCAAGCAGCAGGCCACCCCTCCCTGCCCAACTCCCCTCAGCTTTATTGTTCAGTGTGACACCATATGGTCTGGGATATCCCTCCAGTCAGTTGGCTTCAGTTCTCCCACAACCTCTTGTGCACCCCCAGCCTCCTCACTGGCAAGGGAGTATGAGAAGCTGAAAAGTCCTTGCTTAGGGCAACCACTGTTCAGCAGCAACTGAAGCATCAGTATGTTATCAACATTACTCTCATCCTAAATCCAAAAACTGTACCAGTTACTGGGGAAAAAATATCCCACATCCCAGCTGAAGCCAGGACGCTACATAACATCCACAGCAAAATACAGCATGCCACCACAACCTGCCTTGTACATACTGACCTCCAAGACATGACCAAACCATCCTGGATGTATTTTGACATGCTACACACACCCTCACACATGACCCACAGAGCAAACACAAACAGATCTGCATCCATGGCAGACTCATCACACCAGACTGACTCTGTACATGCACACTCACATCTTTGTGTTAAAAATATCACACCAGCACATAATACAAAAGAACTGACAGGAAGAAAAATATTTATGGCCCAATTTGAAATTTCTGAATTATTTTTTACTTTGAAAATATGTAATCTACCCCTTAAGTAGCCAAAAGAATACTAGCACTTTCTCCAACTCCCCTTTGTTACAGTATTCTGGACAAAAGCACACACTTGTAATCCACTTATTCGCTACCTTTTTTTAAAATGTCTTTTAATATTCAATATCAGGTACTTCTGACTACATACCCCAGTAAGGAAACACATTCTTCCTGTTTAATGAAAGCCGCTGCAGTCATTTCAGTTTAGAAGGAATAGCAAAATACCACACTACTGGGAATGTAACAGGCTTGGCAGAACTACATCATTAATTCTCCAGGGAAGAGAAGGGAGGTTTAAGTGAACAGGGAACAGCATGAGGATCCAAAATGCTACCACGCACATTTGGTTTTTAGACTATCTTTTACTGAATAAAACCTTAACAGCTTCTGATATTACCATTCTACCCCCTACAATACCATATGTTCTTGCCTCTCTTGCCTCCTCAGGTATCATGACACTATGCACAAGCGATATACGAGATGAGGAACTGGCCTGACCTTAAAAAGATACTGGTTTTCTACCATTCTATTTGTAAGACACACTTAAAGTAGTATTCAAAGACTTTTCCTCAGTGAGAATACAAAGAATTGGTGAACACAAGAAACACGGTCACAGACCTAGACTACTGCTTTGCACATCCTAAGAATCCTTCACATAATGAAAAAGTAACATAAATAGTCAAGTAACATCATATTCCTATCTTAGCAAGGTTCCAAGTTGTGCTAACATGGCCTTCCAATCACACAAGTCAGGCTGTAGCCCTCCATTGTACGTGATGGGCAAAACAAATGAAATAGAAAAGACCTGAGAACTAGCTGTATGTAACAATGGTTTTCAGAATCATCATAATAACACATGAAGAAAAAGGACAGAAACTGGGGCAAGGGAGGTCAGTATTACAAGACGAGTTGCAGTGATATAGGGCACTCTGCTGTAAATATAATTTGTTCAGGTTAGTTTTGCAAACAAGAAGAAATTGAGGGGGAGAGGAAGGAATACAGTAGACATATCTTTTATTAAAGATTAACTTGTACAATTTTTCCCATTTGAAAAAAATCTACAAGCAAGATCTCAGCCTCCAAATAAAACTTTCCAGTGTGTGGTCTGTAAGCAAAGAATGGTGACTTTATAGCATCAATATTGTGGAAAATGTTTCTGACAAAGAATCATGAAGGCATTCAGCAGCACACATTCTGGACTAGAAAGGCTTTATGCTGGAATAAAACCAAGAGGAAATCTAAAGAAAATATTGTTCACAACAAAATAAAGATGACAGTCTGAACAAGGGCTGAGAGGAGTGGGTGGGTGATTGAATTTCTGTATTATCATAAGGTGGGCCTAAAGCTCTTCAAAATCCTAATCATTCCTAATTCACAAACAGAAGTCAGCTGAGCCCATCCATGCTTGCAATAGAGCCCTACACCTTCCTGACACAAATATGTCTTTGAAAGCCAACTTGCAGAAGACCTTTCCAAGGCCAGAGTGGTGGTAGGACTGTAGCCATAACAATCTGAAGAAGTACGCTAAGCTCAGAGAGAAGGAGCACCACCGAATAGATGAACTGCTACAGTAGGGGTAGGTATGAGGGAAGAAGACATTCAAGTTTGCTCCCAAAAGATTAGCTGGTCTAATAGAATGACATTGGCACCCCTTACAAACTCTTCCACAAGGCTAGCACCGTGTTATAGACACTTATAGACATTAGCGTATCTTGATTAAATTTCAAGAGCTATGAAACGTATTTCCCAAATTTGCATGCAGTGCTCTGAACCTCAAGGGCAAATCCTCCTTCTACAAGAGATTTAATAATAAACATACACAGGATCTTCTTAGACTGCCAGGTTTGCATTATTTCTTTTTTTGTTAGTTTACTGTAGAAATAAAATCCTGGCTTTGGCATTGCTGCCTCTGTAATAAAATGACAAGCCTGAATCCCAGAGTCAAGGAGATCTCTTGGCAAGCACAGAAAAGATTCTCAGATCTGTGGCTTGTCTATCGTTTTCTATTAGCCAGCTGCCATCTTTCCAATCAATCTAAGAATACGAAATACAAAACATTTTTGAGCTCAAGAAACCTGCTAACATTAGATACTTGGCAGGTAAGCTGGCATTTATCTTTTATTTGACAAAAGCCAGTAGAAGTAGAAAAATGCTGTAAGACTCTACTCATAGAATTTGATCACATAGGGGTTGGTATTCTTCACAGGATATATCAAGCATTCTGCCCCTAGAGCATTATATTCAGAAAGCTGAAACTCCTTTTTAAAACTGGAATAACGTAACACAGGTGCAAGATAATCATTAGAGAAAAACTTTTTAGGGCTCAGGTAAGAACAAATGTTCTGTTACCATCACCTTTCCCTTTCTGTCTCTATTGCTAGACCTGTGTGGAAGATACTGTATACCTGCAGTGAGTTCCACCTCAACTACACAGACCCAGCGATACTCTTCTAGAATGAAGTCCATCACGTACCACAACTCCCTAGGGCCCTGTTTCGAAAAGCAGGTCATTCTTCTCAGAAGGGAGTACAGTCAAATGTCTTCCCACACAAAGATGAAACTGGGGAGGGGCGGGTAGGAACAGCTTTTAAAGCGAAAATGGCAAGAGCAGCAAATGTCTTCTCCTTACAGAAAAAGCTCACAATAAGTTGTGTACTGACAATGCAGGTAGCTATTCTACAGTCCCTTCCTTCCATGCAGACATTCAGTAAGGCTTCAGAGCAGAATAAACTACTAAACACTACCATTATTCTAAGTAAAAACTAACAGCTTCCAGAAGGGAAAAACAATATGGAGCCACAAATTCAGTTCCTTCCTAAAATCTTACAAACATTTTTTCATTAATAGGTATCAGCTCTTTGCATCTGCATACACAAAACCTGTATTAAAAAAAAAACAACAAAACCAAAAAAAAACAGAACATTCTTCTGGTTATTTTTTTTTAATTTGCTCTGCTTTAGATTTCATCTTACAAAGGACTGTTGCAAGCTCCAGACTAAGTGCTGTTTTTTCTTCTCTGGAACACCTGAACATCTGAAAATACTGGGGGCTGTGGAAAGGTAGCCACTCATTTCCTCTGAGCAATAGCAATCCCTCTCGTTATAAATATCTTTTATGAATATCCTATTATCTTTCTAACAGCCCAAACTTACTGATAAGTAAGAGGAAGAACAACTTTCAGACAACAGTATTTCTAAACCAACAAAGCTTCTCACCTCCACCCTTTATTTTTAGGGAAGGTAAACAACAGTGAACAAATCCTCTAAAAAAAGGATGCATCTTAAAGAATCTCAAAGCCATCACCACTTGCTGTGCCATTTTCCATTAAACATGGCAGTTTACCAAGGTCCCAAACATGCCACAACAAAATCTAAGAAGCTGGAACTGCACAGAGCTCCAACAAGGCAAGGTGGTCAAACACAGCTTCATAAAAATACAATTCTACTACTTCCAAGATGAGTTCAGATATGCAAGTATCTGTGTGGAAGCATCTTGTGCCTGTGCAATGCTGAAGCCAGACTAACTAAACCAGTACTGTGTTTCTACCCTACTCCCAAAACTACACACAGACTACCTGATCTAACTACAAATAATTCAGATTCAGTATCAGGCTCAAGTGCATCCCTTGTAAAGCCATGCAAAACTTCGTACTGTGGAATATCTGCTAGGAAAAGTACCAGATTAGCGCACAGAACAAGGTAGTATCTCCCCACACCGCTCTAGAGCTTCCTCTAACGCCTGTATCATAGAAGCATAGAATTTTTAGGGTTGGAAAGGACCTTAAGATCATCTAATTCCAATCCCCCTGCCATGGGCAGAGACACCTCACACTAAGTCATGCCACCCAAGGCTATGTCCAACCTGGCCTTGAACACCACCAGCGATGGAACATTCACAACTTCCCTGGGCAACCCATTCCACTGCCTCACCACCCTTACAGTAAAGAATTTCTACCTCATATCCAATCTAAACTTCCCCTGTTTAAGTTTGAACCTGTTACCCCTTGTCCTATCACTACAGCCCATAATGAAGAGTACCTCCCCAGCATCCCTACAGGTCCACTTCAGATACTGGAAAGATGCTATGAGGTCTCCACGCAGCCTTCTCTTCTCCAGGCTGCACAGACCCAACTTTCTCATCCTATCTTCATGCGGGAGATGCTCCAGTCCCCTGATCATCCTCATGGCCCTCCTCTGGACTTGTTCCAACAGTTCCATGTCTTTTTTACGTTGAGGACACCAGAACTGTACACAATACTCCAAGTGAGGTCTCACAAGAGCAGAGTAAAGGAGCAGGATCACCTCCCTCGACCTGCTGGTCACACTCTTTTTGATGCAGCCCCCAGGATACAGTTGGCTTTCCGGGCTGCAAGCGCACACTGCTGGGTCGTGTTCATTTTCTCACCAACCAACACCCCCAAGCCTTCTCCGCAGTGCTCCTCTGAATCTCTTCATCCAAATGTTTCTACTATTGAAGGTATCACATACATACCCACTACTCTGACAAATATTTATACTCACCATTAACCCTGCACTAGCTCATCTGCCCTCTCTGGAAATACACAGCCCATTCACTCCTTCCAGAGAGAGTCTTCACACTCTTTGCTCAATGCAATCTCTAAACCTGACTGCAACTAAGGAAGCATTACATAGGCACTGCACAGAGGAGCTATGGTATCTCCCCAGTTCTCACAGGGAGGAAGGCAGAGATCCACAAGGGCTGACTCACACCTTGTTAAAGGAGACAGGAGAAAGGGCCCAGGATTAACGTATGGCCAAGAGGCCCCTGCCAGCTAATCACTAGTTGAAACCAGGTTGTCATTCCTCTCATCTTTGGCCACAGCTAGGGGGCTGGAAAAATTAATGAGAAAACAACAGGGAACAGCCAACGTACAAGCTGTAAATACATACGCAGGAGGCTCCATAAGCCCAAGCATTTGTGCCCCTTCCTGCCAGCCTCTGAACCCTTCTGGTAGCTTGGGAGTAATTCCTGTTCCAACATGCTGAGCTGGAAGCTACTGCAGCCAGTTAACTCCAGGTAAGAAAGGAGTTTCCGGCAATCTTGCTGAGAAGCCCCTCAGGCCAGCTTAACCAATGTGACTGTGCCCAAAAATATTTAGGCTCTGAGTGTAAGACCAAAATTATCTTCTCTTTTAATCATTTTTCCTGATTTTCTTGTCAGTCTGAGGAAAAGAGCTGACAAAAGCTTTCTGCAACTGCAAAAGAGAGACTGAACTGAAATTCCATGACTATTCCCAGTGACAACTGCAAAAACTTCAAGCTGAGAGACTTAGTGCAGGAAATGAGTAAACGGAGAGAAGGGATACTAATGGTACATTTTCCACCCTTTTGCTTTAACGTTTGTAATACTCAGTTTATTTCTGAATTGAGATTTGAAGTGCCTCCCTCCCCAGTTCCTCTAGCTCATGCTTGCCTACTACTTGAATGTTAGATCAGCTTTCACGTATGGGTGTTCAAAACTGAAAAACTTAATGCAGCCCCAGAAAAGACAAATGAAAAGACAGCTGCTTTAAGGCAAAAAGGAATGATTGACTTAATACACAGTTCACCCCATAATCTAGTTTCTGAGTATTTCAAAATTTGGTTTTACTCCCCACAAATCCTAGCAGGTTCTGCTTATTTGGAGGAGGAAGAAAAGAAAGGCAGGAAAGAATGTAAGGCCATCTTTCATAAGAAAGAGTGCTAAAAGCTGTCTTGATTTCCATCTTTCCCCATGACAGACCTAACATTAAATGCAAGTCCTGCAAGTATCATTAGTGAAATTAATGGTATTTCAGTATTCAGAGGCCTCAGGAAAGCAAACAAAACCTTTTTAATGATATTCTGCTACTGCCTAGCAAAATCACAGGCAGAACCAGAGCTACTGTAAGAACCTGAGAACTAATTAAGGCAACACTTCACTAATTCGAGTTCAGAAGCGCTAGCAACCATTTTTTCCACCAAAAAAAATTGCCTCTGAGAACTGAAATGATAATACCTCTCACTTTCCAACGCAGAGAAGCTGGAACCTGATTTTAATCGCATCGGTTCCTTCCCACACAGAAGCATCAAGTAAACTCGACAGCAGTATGTACTTGCTATAGCTAAATATACTGGTAACATACGACTACCTAATTTGCAACCCTGTGAAAGCATGTTCGGAAAAATATGGCAGTTTGCTGAGCTTTTATGTAACATAAATTTTAACAGAGGGAACAGTGCCTGCCATTTTCTTTTAATTAGTATTTCATTTGGCTGTTAGCAATTGACTTCTATAAGCCATCTCCAGTGCTTCAGAGTCAGTTTCAGAAATAAAAAGGGTATAATTTAGACGTTTATTACCAAGAATCCGCTTGAACAGAAATGAAAAGGATTTATCAAGCTCCGGAATCAGACCAGAATCGCACACACAGCGGGAGCCCCGCGTTGCCCCGGCAGAGGAACGGGGTGCACCCCGCTCAGCGTTAGGTGAAAAGTGGTGAGGAGGCCCCTCCATGCCCCCTCCACGCGGCACCGCACATCCCACACTCACGCCGTCAGAAAGCTAAACCACCCGCCGCGATGTAGGCCGGGACGAGGCTCAGCCGCCACCGAGACCCATCGGGCAGCCCCCCTAAGGGCAGCGACTGCTTCCCCCGTCGCCCCCCGGGCCCGCAGCCAGGGGAGGGGCGGCAGCCACCATCTTGTCAGACGCCCGCCACCGGCCGGCACCGCGTCCCCGGGCACAAAGGGAGGGCAGCGCCGGCTGCCAAAGCACCGGGCTGGCAGAGAGGAGCAAGGAAACTCCCAGCCCCGGGGATCGAACCGAGCACCCCCCCGCTCAGACTCACCTCCAGGCGGAGGGAGGCACCGCAGCCCCGCAGGAACTCGCGGATGTTGCTCAGGCACTCGCCCTCCGTCCGCGGCTCCGGGTACACCTGCAAGAGAAGACGCGGAGCTCAGCGCGAGGATCGGCACGGCGGACACGGTCCCCCGCCCCGCGGCGCGGCTCTCCTCACCTCACCTCCCGCTCCCTCCGCAGGCAGCAGCGCCGATCGCTCCCAGTGAAGGGGTTGAACCGGGAAGTAAACACGGAGCACAGGAAATGGCGTACGAGGGCAGTGGGCGGCGGGCAGGAGTGAGGGCCGGAGTGCCTCGGCCCGGCGCAGCCCCGGGCGACTCAGCCCAAGCGAGGGGAGGCGAGCAGAGCTGAGCTGAGGGAAGGCGAGGGGAGGGGAAATGAGGGAGGCGAGGCACAGCCCGCCTCGCCCCTCCCCGCCCCGCCCCAGCTGCAGTCGCAGGCCCAGGCCCAGGCGCGGCCGGTAGAGACCAGGCGGGGACGTCCGCGAAAGCGCGCCCGAACCTCTACTCTTAGAATTTTTAATTAATAATAATAATCCACACGCCGCAGTGTCATTAACGGCTTGGTCTGCACGGTGAGGCGAGGCGGTCCCTCGGGCCCGGAGCTGAGGGGTGGCCAGGCGACAGCCCCTCCCAGGGATGGCGCCCCGCCCCGCGGCTGCAGTAAGGAACGACTGTGCACAGGGTAAAACACCCACGAAGCGGGTGGCCCCGGGTCTGTGGGGCTACTAGGACCACCCTGGTTTTGACTTGGGTTCACCTTTAAGCGTCGGTTTAATAACAAGAAAATACATCAGAAAAAACCCAAAGATCTCGGTGGAAAAATGTCAGTACCTAGAGTTAATAATCTACCCCCTCCAGGGTCTGACGTTAATGAGCTTTGTTTATCGATAGTTTATGAAACAGCAGTCTCTTCCTACCCCAGAAGAGACACAAAGAGGAAAACCTTGACTGAACTTAAAAGAGCTTTTGCCAACGCAGCCGCGTACTGAAGCCATATTCACACTACCTTCAGATCAGCCTGCCACCAGTTCAGCCTCTGCCCTGAAAGTGTAGACTTCCACAGAAAAGCAGCCAGCTCCATGGGCTTCAGGGCCATGGCATAAATTATTACAGCTTAATGCAATTTCTGTGATTCTGTGTGTACATATGCATTATTTCACAACAAATTCTTTGCTTTCTATGAAGTAGTTCAGCAAACAAAGCATTGCCCAAACTGGGAGATAACCAGACCTACAGCCCATGTCACCTCATTCCTTTGGAAGGGGAAAGCCTAGCAGAGGAATCCACTGAAAGTCATTGGAAGCTAAACTGGCAATGCATGGTGTCATATCCTTTGATTACGCATTACACTTGGAAGTGTCCTTAGATGCACACGTATGTCAAAGCTACATAAACTCACAATCACAATGCACCTCTATAGCAATTCTATTCTATACAATTTCGCATAAGGTTGACGGCAAACACTGCATCAACCTGAAACCAAGGTAGCGCCTTCACACAGGTTTACATAATATCAAAGATATCTCTGGCCCTGTGATACCATAAAAATTAACAAATACAACAGCATTACAGGGAGAACCTGGTATAAAGACATTTAAAACACAAGTCACCATCATTTTCTCAACATAAAATTTCAATGAGATTTAAATAAAAGCCACTATTTTGTAATACAAGGAATTTGGTAGTGATAGGACTTGAAGAATTTTCATTTCCTCAAGCAAGTGTGCACATGCACACACTCACACGCACAAATTCCTCAAATTGTTTGGTATTATGATAAACTACTGTGGGCTAAGAACAACTCTTTTGCTATACTAAAATGTAAAGGGAATGACAAAGAAGTCCTATCTGAGTACAGCAGCTCAAAAGATAAATTCAGTAAGTTTGGAAAGGATACAAGGGGTGAGAGAACCCTCCTGGAAACATCATGAGCTTCATCCCTCTTGCTTGTTATGCTTTTGAATCCTAGTTCTGGTTAGAAATCTCAAGCTTAGTCAATCATGCCAACATCCCTTCTTAGAATAGGTTCCTCAGAATCCTATTAGCAGTTCCATGTTAATGCTTCCAGTATGCTCCCTCCTCCATATTCTGAATATTTATATAATAATTATACAGTTGCAATTCTAACTTTTTTTCTTAAACTACCTGCATAACTGGGGTTTATGTCCCTTTCTAGGTCAGTACTTCCTCACCTCCTTTTTTCTGCACCCACCATTTTCTTGCTTGCTTCTACTTCATTTGTAAAGGTCACTTTTCATTCTTCTCATAAAATTACTTCCACTCTCCAAATAAGAATAACCTCTAACAAGAAATCAAAGTAAATCTGTATTTCCCTTAAAAGAAACAACTGTCTTGCCTCATAACATAATCCACATTAATACTTTACTCCCAAAGTCCCAACACCTTACACATAGAACTCAATAATTGTAAGAAACACAGATATATGTACTACCACCTCCTAAGAAACTGCACGTAATTCATACAAGAGTGCACAATACCTCAAATCATGCCAAAGGGGGAAAAAGGGAAAAGGGGGGGGGG
>JANRGW010033456.1:81876-94565 GCA_024733675.1 Psilopsiagon aymara
GGGGAGGGGGGGGGGGGGGGGAGAGGGACATCTTAGAGGAGGGCAAAAACTTCCAATTAAAGATTAAAGAAACAACAAGCAAACAAACCCCAAACCCTCCAAATTGTCCTCTGCCAGGACTGGGATTTTAAATTATATACACGCCAAAATACACCTGTGTGAGACCTCAGTCCTGCCAGCACTCTAATGCATGTTTCCAGTTAAAAACCATCTTCCCTCAAAAGGGTAACATAAGCTACAGTAAATCTTTTAAAATGTCATTTCTTCTCTCACAAAACAAGAAAAAGACTTCAGAGGCAATGCAAGAAGCAGGCTATGTTTTCTCAGCTCTGTGGCTACAGTGGCATTTTTACCCAATAGGAGACAGAAGCACATTGGTAAAGAATGTAAAAATATCTTAGCATTTGCACCCTGCTAGAAATTTAATGTGTTAATGATCCCATAAAAAAGAAGCCAACCCATTAAGTTATTTACCTGGGAAATCTTAATGTCATTCTGGCAACCTTCTCCTACAGATGGCTGAGGAACACAGTGAGGGACATGAGTACCAAAATCACCTCCCTTGAAAGAATCTGAAAGTGCCATTACATAGGCCAAGCCTGTGTTAAAATCACACTTAAGGTATATTACATCCTTTACATATACTTATAGGAAGCTCAGGAGCATGACCTCTCTCTCTCAGAGCACAGTTACAGCCTCACCGACTATTCAAAATGTAATAGAAGATAATGCAAGCAGACCACAAGCAGGTCAATCCTAATCTGCCTGAAAGATGGCAAATACATTCAGAGAGAAAGGATAAACAAAATGAAAGTAGGGTCATACTCCAGAATTACTTAGCAAAATAAAAAGTAGATTGCATGTATACAAAGCCAGCAGAATAAAAAGGTTACATATTTTCTTCTCCAGTATTTGCTTCATCCTCTTGATTTCACAGACCAATAATTCATTTATAGGAGCTCTTCTTCTCATATGTCTGTATGACTCCTACTATAAAGAGGCCTCAGTGTCCAACTGAAACCTCTGAGTGCTCTAGTAATACAAATAAAAAAAGGTTAATAGCAATTAGAAAAGACAAAGATTCCAGGGGGACCTGACAGATTCTTAATTAGGGACCGGGGCTCCACAGTGGAATTTAAAGAGAGAAGCAGAAGGTAATACACAGAACAGCAACAGTTTAAAACAGATCTTTGTGGTTCAGGGACAGGTTCTGATTAAGATTTAATCTCTTGGGGAGTAGCTCTGGAAATCATGGCTAGTTCAGTGAGGACACTTATGTGATGCACTGCAGCTATCAAGGAGCGGAGTACATTTTCCACCAGCCAGGAAACATGGAGAGCAACATGTGATACAAATAGACGGTACCTAGTTAAGTGTTTTGATCAGTTTGTATTTATGATTTTAATCAACAGCAGCATGCATAAAAATGGGCACTGCAGAGACAGGCTGTATCAAAACAAGGTATGACACGGGCAGTCTTAGAAAAAAAATGAAAAAGGCTCCCATTACTTCATTTGGACAGGGAAAGTATATGAAGAAAATAAGCATGGAATGTGTAAAATAGTAAGTTTAAAAGAGAAAAAAAAAAAAACAAAACACCCACAGCCCCCCCAAAACCCCACAGTCCTTTCGATTGCAATGGGTGAACACAAGAAATGAATAAAAAGTAGAAGACATCTTCACCTATATCTATGGGAAACTGTTTACTTGCATCTGTCTGCTGAATAAGTTGAAAAAAAAATGGGTCAAAGAGAGATGTGTAAGGTCTCTAAATACAAATTAAAATCTACCAGGAGGGCATTAGAAAAAGATTGAATGACAGCAGGGCTACTATCTATAAGTTAAAAAATAATCAGTTATCCAGCATGACATACAGTATGTACAACATGGTTTACTACATAAGAAGACCATCCCAGTTACTAGAAAGCAGAAACTAATAGAGAACATAACAGGTAGCTGCAAACTAGTAGGCATGTCCAGGAGACATTTAACAACGTCTTGTTTGGGACCCAAGTCAACGACCAAGTTGACCCAAGACTCAGCTGGGACAGCTGACCCAAGTCTGAGGTTCAAAGACTTGGCCTTCAAGTAAGGATACTAGGGGAAAAATCCCATGAAGAAGGAATCCTGCCCTGTAAGGAACATCACAGAAGAGTGCAATAGCAAAGGGAGGTGCTGTAGGGACAGTGTGGTTGAGGGTACTGTCCTCTGTCACAACATGCCCAACATTTTTCCCTGAACCCTGTTCATCCTAGCTGGAGCCTTTTACAGAGGATCTGCCTTGCACCAATAGTTTTCTCTCAAGGTTCATAACAGCTTGTATACACAGAGCACTACTGCAATCTTATCTGTAAAAACACTACAAATGAACACTACAGCAAAACTAATGAAAGAGTCCTATTGATCACATTCGGTCCCACAGCAGCTATGTTTTGCTTCCAGACCCTGGGACGGGAGCCCAGCTTCCAGACCCCTGGTGGAGCACTGTGGCCCAGAGGCAAACACCTCCTGTAGAAGGACTGCAGGCTGAGGTTTGTCATCAGGATTTATGTTCAGGGGTAAAAATGAGATTTCAAGAAAACCAATCACAGGCCATTCTCAGTAACCTAGGCTGTGAAGCTGAAGGTGCTTGATTCAGTGTCCAGCAGCTCCTGCAGATTCCTTCCCTCCCTATGGCTCCCAGCTCTGTTACCTCCTGACAGCTCCTGCTCCCTGCAGGGCCCTTTCCTTGAGGCATTCAGGTTTCCTGCTCCATCCTCTGTCCCAGAGCACCTGCCCTCACAAATTGCTCCCAGCAGGGATGGAAAAGAAAGAGTGGCATCACAGTGACATCCTCCATAGCTGTGCAGGAGGACATCATCTGCTTTTTGAGGAAGCATCCATTGCTAGGGGCTGATGGTGGGTGCAGTGCTGCCTCCATAGTCAGTGAACAGAGCAAGGCTCAGAGGACTGTGGATGGAGCCCAACACTCTTCCCAGGACAGCGGGAGTCACAGTTGCACTTTGAAGGGTCGCATCTTACACATACCTGAGTCAGGAGCATGCTGCAGTTGAGCCCAACCACTTCATGGATCGCTTACCTTGCTGGGTCCATTAGGTGACATTAGCAGGATGTTACAATTAAACTAAAAACACAGATCAGGATTCTCACAAGATGCAGTTTTGGTTTAGAATTAGGTGTCTTGGTGGAGCACCAGATCTTACCACAACACTCTTTCTACAGTACTATATCTCTTTCTTAAGTAATGACTTTTCCCAACCTATAAAACCTGCTGCCCACAAACTTGTCAACAATAAGCCACACAGCAGTTACCATGCCTAGATCTGGATTTTGGCATGAGGAAACACATGCTCTGAAAACACAGCAGGCAGGCAGGCAGCATAGTTAATAACAGCTAGATTCTGTAAAACACTGAAGTTCCTACATGCCCAAATTTAAAATTTCTAGGGTTCACACAAGAATTCATCTGCTGCACACAGCACAAAGGGAAAGGCAGGTGCCTTAATATGTGCTCTACAATTCTTACATGCTGAGAAAGATACCCAACCTTCAAGTTAACCAAGAGCTAAGACACAGCAAAAGGCAAAAGCAAGAGCTCACCTATGTTCTTGACCCCCTGTGGGACTTTAACACAGTGAGTCTTCATGTGCTCAGTGTTCAAACTCCAGTCATCTCTTGGACTTACAAGAGTCTTTTGGAAGAACTCAAAGTGTGTCCTCACTGAGAGTGACAGCTGCCCACTTTTATGAAATAATTTAGCATGGACGTTCCCAAACCTCTTGCCCTTGGACACCACTGTTACTGACAGCCACAGCAGCAATTCCAGTCCCACATTTAGCCCTACTATTATACCACACAAACTTATCCCACCACCCTTCTTTTACTGCCCAGTGGGCCAGGCCAACTCATGAGCCACAGCTCCATGCTTCCTCAGTTTTCACGCTTCTATGTTTCCACACTTAATAGTCATATTCTATGACTAGAAGTCACTTCTGCAGTGTTTTAACAAATGAACCTCTTTTAAATGCTATCAGAATACACTAATTTTCCTCAGGAATCATTCTTCTCTGAGAACTGAGTTTTGCTGCTTCATCCTCTCTCACTCATCTTTTAGCAAATAATTATGTTTACTGAAACTATATGCTGTGTTGGGAGGTTTTTATGCATGTAGTATTTATCCTATACTCCAAGCTTATGTTTGTCCTCTGAGAGTGTCAAGTAGCAGGCGCTTCAAAACAAGAAATGAGAACCTTGGGATAATTCAGTATATGAATATAGCACCAGGAACCAGGAGCACTTTGGTTGACTGAAGACTCCTCCAACTCTTTCTTACCCTGCACACATTCAGAAATGATCTTCTGCTTGACCAGCCTTCATTAAGAGTGACCTACATTCAAACACACTGATGTTCTGCTTTAGCTGCTTCAGTCCCTTATCAGAAATGGCCCTCAAAAACCCACTTCAGCTTAGTTTGCAAAGAAATTTACAGTTAGGTTAAAATGCCAGCTGGATCTGTGGCAGCCTTGATAAACTGGTTATTTGAATCTCTCACAACAACTAGAGCCCCTTTTTTACTTTAACTTGTCCTGTGAAAATTATACTATAAACCTGATACTGTTGTTTGAACTCATCCTGTCAGAGTTGCACCTTTATTAAACAATGTTGAGGAAAATAGTATGTTCTTTGGAGTAGAGGAACTGTATTTTTGTCACTTCCCTTGGACCCCTATCAAATTCCCATCAAAGTCTACAAACTGACTCTCAGGAGGTGGGTGTTCAACCAACAGTGAGTTAAGGGCACTAGGACATTCCAGACTCTAAGTTTTCTTTCTCAAGTTTCTGTTATGTTCTTATATTTCACATAAAAACTACATTAAGACAGCATTAAGAAACTGAGAATGCCATGTACGTAAAACTTAGTAAATACAAGACTGACAGCTGCCTTTGCAACTGCAATTACAATCTACTTGCAGGCCCACCTTTTGAACTGAACTAGGCAGGAGTCCCACCAGAGCACATGTGAGTGTGCCTGAACAATTTTATGTATGCACATAAGACGGTGTAGTTGCAGCTGCAGGAGTAATCGTCTTTCCAGTCTTTCCTAAATGCTGAGAACTCATAATTCCTGTGGCTTTGCTTGTTTTCTTGTTATTTGAAAGAAAAGGAGGAAATCAGCGAGTGTGCAACTGTCACCATCCCCATGCAGTACCATCAGCCTCACGCTGTGGAGCTCCAAGGATGCCAGCATTAGGTGCCCACAGGAAAACAAGTATTTCCCTGAAGCCAGCGAGGGGAAAAAAACAGATGAAGTATTGCCCCAGGTGTGGGCAGCGTTCAGGCAGGGCTTGGCAAGAACCTATCAAAAAAGGTTCCCCTGCGGAGAGGAACTGGTGGGTAGGGATTTTGCAGCCCTTCTCACATAAACCCTGCAGCATTTCCCACGCAGCGTCGCTGTTTTGATGCAGCACAAGCTTCAGCTTCAGGAGTTCAATCACTCAGGGTTTGTTTACACTGGGAGAGCTCTGCTGCTAGATATGCTGGCATCACTCCTCAGTGTGGATGTAACATATGCCAGAGAGGGAATTCCTCTGCCAGTCTAACGGTACCACCTCCCCCACTGACATTAACGAAGCCAACAAAAGCATGCCTCTGTCAGCACAGCTGCACCGGTGGAGAGGGGATGTATGATTTTTACTGCTCTTCGCCCCCAGTCTCTGTGTGAAAATATTTCATACTATGAAGGCCCAACAGTGGGGACCCTCTCCTGGGCAATCTGCCAACATTATCCAACAGCACTTGCTGCAGAGCAGGAAAATGGAGACCTGAACAAAATGCTCTTAGACCCAAGCAGCATTTTGCAGTCTGAGGGGGACCCTGCTCACCAGGTGCCAGAAGTCTGTGATGAGCAGGGGCACAACAGGAACTTCTTGCAGATGAGGCTGGCCACCCCTTCTCAAACCTGCAGTGCCAGTGGCAGGTGATGGCAGCAACCACATCGTACAGAGAGATGCGGAGAGAGGGTGAAGTCGGGGTGAGCACAGGAGTGTCACACTGGCTGAGTATCAGGGAGTAAATCTCAGCCAGCCAAGGTGCAAGACTGACGCTGCTGCCATGCTGCCAGCTCACAGTATTTCTGCAAGCCCTGTCATGCTTGAAATGTTTTTAAGGTTCAGCTCTTCAAATCACAGCAAGTGTGTAGCAACCAATTAAGACCGTTATTCAAGAAACATGCATACTGAATTCCCCTCAGTGTTTCAAAGCCAGATTTTATTTACATATATGTGTATATATATGTACAAATACTCCTATAAACATATACAATTTGTAAACTTCAGTTTTAAAGGCAGACTTCCAGTTTTTCTAAGGCTTGAACTGAAAACTTAAAACATTTTCATCTGGACAATGTGGTGCCCTCAGCTGCAAACACACAGTAGTAACCAGAGGGCGCATGCTAGTGGCATCCCCACTTTTTTTCCTTTTCCCACAGATGCACAGTGTTCAGTGGATGGTCTAAGTAGCAGCAGGGCACCTGGGGGCTAAGGGATTGCCCTTTCTGTCATTCATATTATGCACAGACGTAGAAAGAACTTATCTAGAAATTGTGAAAAGGCCATTAACACGAGTAAGACCATCAAAATTACATTATCTTTATGTATTTTCTTACGAAAACAATTTAATCACCAATAGTTTCCTTAATTGCCCCCCTTTACTCAAGTGTCTGGCATGCCCTTACTTAATTCAGTCTAGACCCTTACGCATTAACAGCGTCTCATTTTCAAGGAAAAAGCAAACACAAGTCCTCTGCTTCCTCAGCATACACAGGCAGACCGTGTTTCTCTGGCTAGTACCCCAGTCACACGAATTACAGAGCCAGTGCATAGATGGGAAGAGCACAGGCATCCTCCTTCAGCGTATCCGTGCACCCCTGCTCTCACAAGGCAATAGGAATAACATGGTAAATGACAATGTGGCCAATGACAACTCCATAAAAGGACTGAATGGCCCCATAAGAAGCTCACAGTAATGCTTATGAGAACAGCATGTATTCAGGAAAAGGGCACTCATTGCTCAGGGTAGCTTTCCCCTGGTGCTTGGCTCACCCTTGCAGTACTTCCACCCTTGAGCAATAGCATCCGCACACATGCCAGCACTCCCCAAGCAAGCAGTCACAGCAGGCACAGCTGCCCAGCATGGATTATTCCTGCCAGAAGCATAATAATCTCCTTGGGAGGCTCTACATAAGGACTGTTGCTGGGGGGACAGACCATATGCATGCTGAAATGCAGGTTTTGCTTCCTGCCTCCCAGGTCTAGTCCTACAATGACCTGCTGCTGCTGCTGCAATCTCAGCTTCTGCAATACCCTCCCAGCAGATTTCAGTGAGTGACGGCAGGACATTTCTTCAGTTCAGCCAGCAGACCCCGACAGCCTCACCGGGCTGCAAGGGCAGAGCTATCCTGCTAGAAGAATTTCCCAAATTCAGATTGCTCAGGAGCAACCAACACCTGGCAACTGCTACCTTAGGAGTAACCTCTGCACCACTGGGGGGATACTCACCACAGTTCCTGAGCTCTCCCAGGGCTCCAGAGTCAGTTCACAGCCCGCATGGCGCCTTCTGCAAAGGTACTGGGCTATAAAAATCATCACTTGTTAATAACCCTGGCTCCCAGACACCTTCCCTTTCTTCTTCCTTTGCAACACTTGAAATACCACATTCAGGTCACACCTTGGCACAACAGGACAGAAGTAGTTGGGCCTGATACATCTGTGCGAAATCAGAGGCAAGTGAACGTAACTCTCGCTTTGCCAGAGCTGTAGCTGCAAGCACCCATCGTGAGAACAAGGATGGTGAGACGGCTGCCAGAAGTGGCAGCCTGAAACCCTTCTTTTGGGAACTCTGACTCTCTTCCAGGGCTTGCACTCATACACAACAATTCAGTCGCCTTGTGAGTTGTGAAGAGTTAATTTCTTCCTGAACTACAATTCAGAACAGCTCACTTAGCCAGAGACCTCCATCACTAAAAAGCGAATCATACTAATATTGGAGGTTTAGTCCAAAGAAGACTGAGAGCGGATCTCATTAATGGATATAAAGATCTCAAAAGCGAGTCCCAGGAGGATGGTGCCAGACTCTTTTCAGTGATGCCCAGCGAGAGGACAAGGAGCAATGGCTATAAACTAAAACAGAAGAAGTTTCACCTCAACGTGAGGAAGAACTTCTTTATGTTGAGGGTGGCAAAGCACGGGAACAGGCTGCCCTGTTGTGGAGTCTCCCTCTCTGGAGGCATTCAAAACCCACCTGGACCCGTTCCTGTGTAACCAGCTCTAAGTGGCCCTGCCTTGGCAGGGGGTTGGACTAGATGATATCCAGAGGTCCCTTCCAACCCTAATCATTCTGTATTTATAACAAGATCCCAATCCTTGCTGCCATCAGTCCTGATCCTATCCCAGTGAATAACCAAATTAATGTAACACTGGTGCCCAATCCACCACAGGGAGAATGAAGATTCCTTCCAGCCATGAGAGTGGTGTACTTATGTTCCCGGGGTCAGCCCCATGCCACTCCTCTCATGCAGGTGAACAAGAGGAAGCAGCTTTGTTTTGGATCAGCCTCCCATGCCCAGCAGAGCAGCTTTGGGATTGTCCACTCCTACACTTGGTGCAAGGGGGGCTGGCAATGGTCTGTTTGACAGAGGGGCATGCACGACCCAGCACGCTTCTCCATCCCCTAGCTTCAAAGCACTGAACCAGCTGCTCTCATCCCCTCCAGGAGCCTCTAATGGGAGGGGGGGGGTGCCAAATGGCTGCTGCATCACATTCCCCCTTGTGTCTTCCCTATTCTCCCTGAACAGAACAAAGCTGTCCTCAAAGTGATGCTTTCTGTCGAACAGCTGACCAAAACTGAAAGTACAAACAAAATTTAATGGAGCGTGAAGCCTCATATGACAAGGAAGATTCCCGCTCCAGTTCTCATCTCTGTTTACAACATCAAAAGTGGGTCAAATTGGTCTGCAATGGAGGAATCTGTTTGGAAAAATATCTCAGGGAGGAAAAAGCATCTGAGTGGCAGACAACTGCACTGCAATGCTTCCACAGGGATCCTTCCCCCTGCCATCAAAGTTACTCAATTCTACAGCGCAGGGTGGAAATCCTGTAACTTGAAACCACAGCTTCTCATTCTAATGACCTGAATTCAGCAATTCCATATCTTTTAGAGTAGGTAAGTCGACACGTGTGCTCCAGTACAGATCTCTGCACTTTAAAACAATTAAGACCTGGCTAGATTTGGCCAAGGTGGGAGGCTTTGTTGGTTTTGTGGTTTTGTATTATTTTTGTCTTAAATAACTGCCCTCCCTTTTGTTCCTTTGCCTTGTTTGGGATAAGGTTATTGAGCTGCATCACACTGCCAAACCCAACTATTCTGTTTTATCCCATCATGGTCTCTCACAGCATGCAAAGGAATCATAATGACATTAAATGGGAGCCCAGAAATGAGAGAAACAGCCTGTAGTAACATCACTTTCCAAAGTATTTTCATTTAAAGTACTAGGAATCTGGTGAATTTAGTATCTGTCCTTTGCTGTTGTTCAAGATAGATGTCAGGAAGTTTTGCCTAAATTTGTTTGCATTACAATCAAGAAGCTCTGCACATTATTATGTGCAAGGATGGTATACAAACACACAGCAACCCAATGGAAGAACATAACAGCCAGCCTCAGAACCCACTAATTTGTTGTATCGACTTCAGGAAAATCTGTTGCTTGACCTTCAAATGCTCAATTCCTTTTATGATCACACAACATTTATTTATTAAAACTCTTCTGCTAAGTACTCTCAGAGTACCCAGAAGCTTTAAAAAGCACAAAATGCCAAAAAAAGATGCATTATTGCACTGCTGCACATACTGAATCCTCTTCCTAAACAGTTTTTGAAAGGAAGAAATGCATTTATAGCATTTTTTAGAAAACATCTTAAAAAGAACCAAAGTGATAAACACTTATTTATAATTTGTATCTTTATGCTCTCTTTGGTTTTAGTTACTATTTTGTATTCACAGAAAAAATGAGCTCTGTAAGTCTCCCAAGTGTCTGCTGACGTCAGATATTTTTAGAAAGTTATGATTTCAAATTACTTTGAGAGCTGAATCTGTGGGACAAACCTTGTATCTTTAGGCTTCAAATATGCCCAGTTTGAACTGGTAGCTTTCAGGAATTCCATTAAGGAATAAAAAGGCTCACATTTAAAATGCACTCAGTATTAAAAAAAAAAAAATGACATAACGAATAGCAGTAGCAAAAAAGGCTTTGAAAACAATAAAATAGAGGGAAGGATGTAAATTTTGTATGTATTTATTAGCAAACAAAAGAAAGAATATTACAGAAATAGCTCAGACTTTTAACAGTGGCTGAGAGCATGCAAGAAGTATCTGGTATATACTCTGAGTCTATAGGAAAAGAATATTCACAAAGTTGGATGGGAAGATGAGTTCACGAGTCTCCCTGATGTGCCTATGAATTAGAAAGTGCAATGTGAAAGACCCACAAAAATAAGTACAGCTCTCCTCACAAAAGTAAAGAGCCCCTAAAAATAAATAAATAAATAAATGAAGGGTTGTTTCTCCCCAAACTTTCACCAAGCCAAAGCCAGAGTCGCCCACCCAGTGACGTGCTCGTGCCGGGAAGGTGGAGGCTGTGAAGGACCAGTGTTTCTCCTGCCCTGGCTGCCGTCCCAGCCCCACACCACCCACTGCAAACCCCACACCTCACACCACAGGGTCCACGATAAACCCCCCTGACAGCTCTTGGCATGCCAGGCTGGTGGCGGGGCTGGTGGCTGCTGGGAGCTCAGTGAGCTCAGCCCCTCTGCAAACCCTCCTCTGGGTGTGGGTACTGTGAGGGGAACCTCCTGCCAGAACATCAGAGGGATTCACGCTTCTGATGTGAAAAGAGAGCCTCTTGTTCGCGCTAACTGAGCTGTTCCTAGTTATATCACACACAGAAAAGCACGTTAAGTTGGGAAATACTGCTCTAACACTTACTTCTTATTTACTTTGTTGCTCAGTAGAACTTCTTTCACAAATTAAGTTCAGGACTCCATCTGACTAGGCTTGACATCTGCACAAGGGGAAAGACCTTTCTGCCCAGAAGGTCAGGACCCAGAGCCCAACATTTTGGAGAGGTGCTCAGAGAGGATGCCTGGAGCAGCACAGTGGAATGAGCTGCCAAGACCCTCCTTGGGCTTGGTGCCAGCAGGCAAGAGAGCCCGGTGCCAAGGAGGGACAGGCAGAGCTTGCCCGAGCACGTGGGCAACCAAGCAGGGGCTCCCCACGCTGAGGGGTCCCTGCCCTCAGCCCCACATCACCCATGTAACCCTGAATGGCAGAGCAGGACATTCACCTGCTCCACAGCTGCAGTTTACAGCCCAGCACACTGGACAGCAGTTTGTGCCTCTCATTCCATGGCCACAATGCCACAGCCCCTCAGCAGTGGACACATCCCTTTTCGCTCTATTGCTCAAATAGCCCCTCTGGGGAAGATGGCAGTGAGGAAAGCTGGTGTCAGCGACAGCAGCTTCAGCTGTCCCAGCTACCTCCACTGGCCACCATGATGAACCCCAAGTTACCCACACACCACTGTCAACACGCTGTCCCCATTCTCATTGCTTCCATCAACCCATCAACAGCACCATGGGTTTCCATATCCCCATGCTACCTCCTGATTTGCTTGTGGATTTAGGGGAGCAGGAATGACCTAACGCATGCATAGAGCAGGACTCCAGTCCACAGCCAGGACCTCCACATTATAGTACAACACAAGCAACACCCCCAGTCAGTGGCAGACTGAAGAACGGACACAGCCTAGTCCAGCATCCCACTGAGCTCAAGGCACTGGCTTTCAACTTTGTGGGTTAGAGGACTGCTTGAAAAAGAGCCACAGAAGGTAACAAAAGCCCATTGTCAGCAGGCTCCAGCACCCGGAGTGTCTGCCAGCCGCAAAAGGTGAAAGGTATGGTGTTATTTTCAAGCGAGGAGTTTTTCTGCCAGCATGGCAGATGACCTTCACCACCCTTCTCTTCCTCACCCCATCCTGGCTTACAAGGAAAGTTTTTCCACGACGTGGGTCACTACATGTACTGCACTGTTGAGCACCAGGTGAGACAACAGTGCTGTCCCAAGTCTTGAGGCACACCACCCCCCTCCTCTCTAGCTGAGCTGCGACAGGAATTGTGTGCGCACATGGAGCACAGAAAAGTTACCTGACACGGTACATTTCCCTCAAACGCAACGCAGAATGGAGCTGTAATGCGCTTTTTCAACCTGAAAAGGACGAGATTTGTTTTCTCTCCCACAGGCTACCAAGCGTTAAAAGACCCAAATAACGCTAAAGCAGCCCTCAAGAAAACTAAGCGTCAAACGTTAAAATGTCCTTCAGAGGCTGGAAGGGATGAGCTGAATCACCCCACGAGTGAGGTGAGGCACCAGCTATGCCAGCAGTTCCAGGGACAAGTTTGCAGCCGGCGCGTGACATGCCAGAAAAGATCCATAACCCCCTCCAAAACCGAGAATGCTTCTCCCATGCACATCCAGCGCTCCGTTCTGGAGAGCGGACCATTCTGAGTGAAACACTTGCGAACCCGCGGCCCTCAAGGAGAAGCCCTCTTCACCCGACCACCCCCGAGGCGATACCGGGGT
>JANRGW010033457.1:0-19483 GCA_024733675.1 Psilopsiagon aymara
CTCCAGGAGCAGAGGGAAGAAAAAGGGAGAAGTGAGTGAACAAACTGCATGGCTGATTTATGGCTTAAACCACGACAGATTCAAAGCAGAATGGGGTTTTGCATCAGAAGAGTGTCTTCCTTGGCACAAATCAGAGCAAGCAAGAAAGAAAAAAATAATAATTAGAGCCTGCAAAGGTGATGCATTTTTGCAGCAGTAGAAAAGAGAAGTGGGAAAGCTCCCCCCCCACACACTCCATGTGTGCAAGGAGAGGCTCATAGAAGCTCTGTTGCTTGCAAAGCTTTGTCAAACCACAGCGGCAAAAAGAGGAGGACTTCTAGGTTTTGGCAAGGACCCAGGGACAGTCTAACCCACTACCACAGCAATACAAGCCATTAGTTAAAACAGAGTACTCACAAGCTAATTAGACTACTGCTTTGGGCTAAGGACGCTTACTATGACACTGCCCCACTTCCTCACCCTTCGTCAGGCTGTTTCTCCTTGTTTGCTGTCTGCAGAGCCTCACCCGAGAAGTGTGTCTTCTTGAGTGACCACACTAGGAGCTAGTGGAGTTCAAGCACATTCGCTCCTCCATCCTTGCTGCTATTCTTGGTTCAGCTATTCATTGCATGATATGTGATATAGAAGCATTGATACATTGAAATTACTTTCTAAAAGCAAGAACACATTGTTCTGCTGTGCATATGCAAATGATTATGCAGTCATACTAAGTATAGTTTAGCCATCCAGGTTATTTACATCTAGACTTCAAAGACTCCTCTACTGGGCAGGGGATATTCAATGGTCTCCAGAACTAATTATTTAGTTGGACTACTACAAACCCATGAACTGTAATGAGACAGCTGTTTGAGGCTGCTACATCCCCACACTGCATGAAACTCTACCTCACAGTGACTTGTACTATGCGTTATGAAGGCTAGTCATTTGAGAAAACACACAAAGAGGAAACATTTTGGGAACACACACAAAGAGGAAACACTTTGTAACCTTCTGCAAGCCCAGGAGTATTACCAGCCTAAGAACACCAGATTTGTCCACTAATGTACAGACCTCCAGCCTGATGGCTCATAGGAAGCCTCAGGTGTTATTCTGCCAAATACTGGATTCCAAGAAAGAAATCAGAGCTCTTTTCTGCAACAGCTCAGTAATGAAGAGTGCAAGAAAAATACTTGGTAAACACATTATTCATGGAGAGGAAACAGCTCTTTTACAGTTCTGGGAAAAGAAATTATTTACTCTAATTTTGATGGTGGAGTCTGCAGACAATCACTCTAACATAGTTCTTTTTATCATCATAATAATATGCTTTCCTTTTGTACTGATGATTTTTCTCCCTGGTAGATGTGATATATTATACTCTTGGGCTCCTTTAAGAACTCTTTCTCGCTCAGTGCTGGTTTCTAGAACCATTCATTTTTATCCTGTCCTCACTTTACTGCTTGAGCGTTTGTACCACTTTAGCATTCTATCTATTTTAATTGAAATCTTACCCAATCCAATAAGGGTTGTTTTCTCCCTGTTTAGACTGATGATGTGGCAGGATTAATTTCATCTGGGCTGCTATAGGGTATCTTGGTGGGAGAGCTGGAACTCAGTGTTAAATCTCTGCAAGAAGAAAATGTTCCAAAATCATGCAGATTGCTCACAGTGCTTCCTACTCCAAACATCCTCACTCCCACTGGAAAGAAAAGCAGCACAGAAAGGTGGCAGTGCTCGTAAGCTATGAGACTAGAGCAGGATCTTCTCAGAGGAATAGCTTCTGAGCAGCCTCTGGCTCCACCGATTTGTGTATGACACCATCAATAAAAGTGAATCTGCAAGTGGGCCCTGGCTGATATCGGATGACTTTCCCCCTTGATTTTTTGTAACTGTTATAAAATCTCCAGTTTAGTGGCCCGGCAGTCATAGCTGGTGCTGAATACACAGGAGAGGATCTTTTCTACCTGTCTCAGGGTTGAGGCAAGTTGAAGAGCTGTCATCTGAGGTCCAGACACCAAGAGCATCTAGCATTCTGCATCAGGATTGGGAGACAAGCAAAAGCTGCAAGCCCTGTCATTCACATTTAGCACTGCCCCATTAAACATTATTCTTTGCTAAAAATAACACCAACCTCATGTAGTTGGCCTTGGGAAAAATTTCAGTTAAAAACTTTTCCCAAGTGAAGAAAGCAGGGTGTTAAAATGTGGCAATACTAAAGTAAAAATAAATGAGCAAATAAATAAGTGCAATAGAGAGCATTTACTTTTAAATTTTTTTCTTCTATTTTTTAACTGTTTCTCCAGAATAGCAGCTTTGTGAAAGAGGCATTTTTGTAAAGGGCCTGTTGTATATTGTACCAGTTCAAGGGTGTTGTCTGAAGATACCCAGGCAGAGGATCTGAAAGTATTCTGACAGAGGATCTGTGCTGAGGTTTTCCAAATACTGTGGTGCTCAAGTCAGGATCTGGTCCCCAGAGCACCTACTGTTCTCACTTGTAGGTTTAGCTCAGGTCTCTATTACTGTTTATGCTGCTCTTCTGAACTGCCTAATATCCTCAGACTTCAAGACTTTAACCCAGTCAGTGGTTATTATATCTATGTAACATATATAAATATATATATATGCACACATATATGAAGAAAATATTTCTTCTAGTATTCCTGAAAAAACCTAGCTGATTTCTTAGCTCCAATGTGTCACTGGGTAACTAAAGAGCATACTTCAGTTACCCTGGATACTCAGGTATCCAGCATACTGATGTCGCAGTCTGTAGTAGAAGCATCTCTCTCTCTGGTTGAGTTTCCAAATGATCAAACATCATGCATATAGTAGGTTCAAATTCCTTGAAGCCAGTCTTCTATTTTCTAGATGAATATGAAGCATTACCTTAGGTCCTCAGACACAGTCCTTGCATAATGGCCTTAATCCCACAGATCAGAGTGAAAACACATCCGAAGCCAGATACTCATGGACAAATTTGAACTTGGCTTCTTCCAGGTGAACAAGGGGTTATCTTAATACCCTTCTTTGTTAACTTGATAGCGCCTCTTCACTATTTTTCCCCTGAGGATTTTTTTTTTTTCCCCGCAGTCTTTTTGGGTTCTCCACTTATCTTCATGTTAAGGTGCAAACTTCTTAATTTTCTTGTGATACCTGCACTCCCCAACTTTTTAAATGTCCCATTTTGAACAGAAACTTAATGCTTTAAGTAAATAAAATTATTTTGCCTTCTGGGCAGAATGTATTAAAAAAAACCCCACCCTGCTTATTATTATTCCTTCTTATTATTTTTTTTCAAAATAAAGCTGAAGTAATATTCCAGGTACATATCTGTCAAGCACATACATAGATCAGAAGCATGCCATGGAGCATTCAGCTGTTGAAAAAACTTGATTCCTAAATTTTCCTAATGCTTTAAAGCACTAGGTAATATAAAAATCTTTCCGCAGAGCATGGACACAATCAGTTACAACATCAGTAAAAACAAACGCCATTTTTCCAGTCAAAGGATAATAAATTAAGACAACTCCACTCATTTTTTCTTAATTAGGATCTCAAATTGTTTGTGCAAGTATACTGCTTTTGTCTTAAATCCTATCAGCGCAAAAAGGCAGAAACCAATTAGCAGATTATTAGTGTGTTAACGTGTTAGTAATTCTTATTATATAATGAATCAATGTTTCTATGTTAGCTTTCGGTCACTGATTAAGCGACACACTTAAACATAGACTTATTTCCAATTATGGGAACAGTTCTCTGAAGTTAATCATGTGTTCAACCGTGTAAATTATAAAATGCATGTCATGTTCAGCATAAGAGCTATCAAACAAAAGGCACTGTGAAGCAAGGTGAAATTCAAATTGACATGTCTCCTACTGATGTAGCTTTTCAAAAGGTACAGATGCTTCCATTTCTGTTCCTCTCTCCACTACTGTGGTGTTTGTTTGTGGCAAATCAATCCAGGACCTTGACACACAGGTCCCAAAGTGAACTGTTAGGTAGCAGTGCAAAGTACACAGTGCAATGGTAGGAGAAGAGGCATGCCCAGGCCCGACATCTGCTTGGAGCCCCTTGCACTTCCACTGTGGCTTTGAGCCATCCATGTGTGAGGCTTAGATGAGCAAAGAGTGCCCTAAGCCTGTAGAATGGTAAGACACAAAGAAGTTACTCTGCAAAGAGCTCTGTATGGAGATGAGCAGTATATACTTCTGAGAATTTGGGCCTCCAGCCCATGGAGGAGACAAGCAGAGATGAGTGGTGCCTGTAGAGCAGTCATGACTCTGGTCAGTGCCAGGCTAAGCCAGATGGTTTCAAGCTGACCCAGCAGAGTTCATCACCACTCAGTACTGATGGCAGGGTCTTCAGTCTGGTTAGTGCTGATGTAGGCAGCATGATTGCCTATAGAATTTCTGTACTGCTATACTAGCAGCCTGCCTTCATCCATACCCCAGAAGTGAGGATGTAGGCAGCAGTATCACCTCACTTTTCTCCCCAGAAAAGAAGACAGCAAGTTTCACCTCCCTGAAGTGATTAATTCTGGCAAGTTTTATCCTAAATGAAATAGCAAACAGGTGAAGATAGGTAACATTTGCTGTATCAGAGACTTTTATTGCCTGCCTTTATAGCACTGCTATTTCTTGGGGCTGTTCCATATTGTACCAAACAGTGGCCTAAGTGGTACAGATTAATGGAGTACCGTAAATTCACTGCTTTAAAAGCCTTCAACTTGACAGAAATCCTCACGTGGGAAGAATAATGCATTTTGAACCAAGTAGCTAATTTTAAGCATCCTTTTCTTATGTCAGGTAAAGGTAGTTCCTTTTAGAGAGAGAAAAAAAAATAAAAAATGAAGAGGGCACAACTCTTACCCAGTACTTTTTCTTTGCCATGTGCATGTCTGCTCTATTTCCTGACATTATGGAGTGGGTGATTTTGACTCTATTACTGCATCCTCTGGAGAATTCGTGACCTAACTCATGTTCTTACCAAGAGGTAAAAATGGGATGACTAAGATCAAAAGTGATTTCCTCTGTGTTACTGCCGAAGGCAATCTTTATTGAATCACTCATTTCTTGAAGAGGGAGGAAGGGAAGAAACATTCTTTGCCCCTTAAATCTGTGGACAGTGTTTTTTACGCTTAACAAGCAAAACATGATACAGAGGACCACAGAATTCATCACATGTTACCTCCTCATCGGGCTGTGAAGCCCTTGAAGGCACTCTAGCATGAATCTGCTCCCCATGCAAACCAGGAGATTGAAGCACACAGATGCCTGTGCCCCTCAGACCCTCTGAGTCTGGCCTCTTGCCCATGCTTCTGACATTTCTGCACCTCTTCCGCCATGTCTCCCAATCCTGCTAAAATGAGAGGAATACAGTTAACACACTCACTGGCTCCATCCGTTGGGTTAGCAGTCCGTCTATTACTAACCTATAGGTGATTTAGCTTCATTCTACCATGGTGTATCTATGGCATCTTCCACCCCAAAAATGCCCCAAAGTGGCAGGAGGTGATGTTGGATGGGTGAACATCTTTACACAGTTCTTTGGAGGCTGTGGTGGCAATGCTGAGGGTCACTCTGTGCCTCACAAACACTGCAACTTCATCATTTTACACCAGTGTTTGCCCTCCAGAAATGCCACTGACAATGGCAGCATTTCAGTGGAAATACCTCATCTCAGCCACATCAGTATGGCTTTTATTCCACTGTCATCAGCACTCTCTGGTTTTGCAGGGCAACCAAACCAAAAAATTCTTGTCAAAGGCACTTTTGGTTTTTGACTGTCCCATAATATGCGCACTGAAGCTGTAATAACAAGGGTCTCTTCACCGGATCCATGGCTCTTTCTTCTTGCTACTAGCTCCCTGCACTGAGCAGCATGCTGCTGAAACAAGTATGCGAGAGCAGGTTCAGTGCCCACTGCCTGTACTGGTGGCATAGAAAAACTTGCCACTTTCCTTTCTCATTAGCATACCAAGGTTATCACAGGCACCTTGTAAGTGTGGGTTTTGTTTGCTTGGTTTTTTCCAGACAATTGTTCGTCTTCTGTGGGCTCAAATCAATTTCTTCTTTGACAATAAAATAAAAAATCAGTAAGATGTTTTTTAAATCTACAGCTGATGAGAAGCATTGCAAGGGCTGATAGGCACTGCCATTTTGGGGTCCTGCAACATTTCAGGAGATATGGCTCTCTCAGGAGCTGGTCTGAGACTCCTACACCATGCAATGTAGTAGGGAGCATCTCAAAGCTCAGTAGTATTTATGAAAAGCGTGAAGGGTGCTTTTAGAGTTTGCTGTCTCTGATGCGGATACACAGCAAAACTAGAGGAAAACAACCTCCCCTAAACAAGCCTCAAGAGCTCACCAGACCATGAACCACAATCATACCAGTCTATGCCTTTGGCAGAAAATGTGACATTATGGACAATATACCAGAACTGTTAATTTTATTTTTCATCAGTTCTAGAAAGTATTTAGGAGTTAGAGCAGTACACAGCAGTCTAAGATGCAATGCTGAGTCTATGTCAGCTACCTAGAGAAATGAGGCAGGATTAATTTTTACACAAATATTCACATCACGGTTATTTGTAATTTGTTTTCATGTAAGTAATCAATATACTCTGAGAGGAACTTGCACAGACTCTCTTGAACACCTATTTTAATGCCTAAATTAGGGACATAGGCTTGGGCTCATATCCTCCTATCTTTAATGAGCTGCCTGAGGTGATGAGGCTGGGAATACAAGTGTTCTTTGACTCAGTAAAGGGACTGGGGCAATGTGCAGGGGACAAGTGGGTCCAACTGAAAGCAAAATCATCTTCTCAGCTGCCACCTCTCTCCACTCACCTCACACATATCTCTGGCAAACTCACTTCTAACTTAGGCATCTCGGTCAAGTGGGCCATATAGCTCTGTACAGAGAGTGTTGGTGATGCATTCATGGACTTGCCTTTAAGTGCTTGTCCTCAAGCTTTGGGATCAGTGCCACTAATTTGTGCCTAAATCTTATCCACTACTGTGCATTAAATCTGCCAGTTGCAAGTCAATATATTCTCTTGCTAACAATCTCCTGTCTTGGTGTTGACAAAACTACACTATGGCCTCCTTAAATATATACAAAAATTTAAATATAGACAAACTGTTTTAAAAATAAGCTTTAAGAAGAAGAAAACCAGATCCTATATTACTGTGGCCAAGTCTCTGCTGAGCCCAAGTATGCCCAGAGGCTGCATCACTGAATTTGAGATTTAAGAGCACTGTAGTATGAGGACTGAAGAGGCTAAGGCACTTTCTGAAGCAGCAGAGCAACAAAAGGTTGAAGAAATGTCCCACAAGTTGATTCAGAGCCTTCAGATGATGAGCTTCACCATCTTCACTGAATTGACAGCATACCCCAAGGGAGAACCGTGGGTATAATCTGGCTGAATGTTCTCCCCTATTTGTTCACATGTCTCTAGAATGTTCATTTCTCATACAAACTTTTTCCTTTTTTTCTGTCTCATGCTCTTTGATCTGTGAAGGATAGAAAGCCCTTGGCTGTAGGCTCCCACTTCAGCTACTTCCTACCCATGGATACGTATCGTATAACATTTAAAGATTCAAGCTTTTATGTGCATGCTGACATGGATGGAAAGTCAGTGGCTAGGTTGAGACACATCTGGAACTCTGTCCCTGCTCTGAGCCCATTTTCTGCCTACATCCTTTCTCCTTTTTGGCTCTCCCCAGATGATTTCACTCTGTTATTATTTTTGGTTTTTAATGCCTTTCCTCCTCTTCCATCCACTCTTCCTTTCATTCACCTGTTTCTTCTGTAAGCTCCCTGAACACCTTTGTTTCTCACACAGAGGTGGCAGCATAGAAGTTGCTTGTCTATTTTTATTTCCATTTTATATTTTCTTTTTTTTTTTTTTTCATTGGTGGAGTTCTTTTTTTTGTTTCGTTTTGGTTTTTTATTTTTTTGTTTTAGGTGGTTATTTCTTTTTTTTCCTTTTTTTTTTTTTTTTTTTTTTCTTCTTTTTTCCCTCTCTCCAGTATGTGGTTTTCTTCTTTTAATTCCCCCTTCTGAATCACTTTTCTGTTTAGGTCTTTGCAGAACCATTATCCTCTGAATTGTCTTTGCTCTTGACTATTCAACACCCTCTGGGCTGACTCAGCCCAGGCTGTGTGGGAACTGATTGGGAATGAATCAGCAGCTCAGAGCTCAGAAGGGAATTAACAATCTATTTACTCTCAGATGATTCCTGTCTCTCCACCTCCATCTCCAGTGACCATTTTCCAAATAAAACTATTTATAATCCTCAGATATATGAACCAGCAGAGTGCTAGAGAGTGGCTGGAAAAGTTGTGTTAAGGCAGTAGGTGGCTGAAACCATTAAAAGTTTCAAGTGGCAATAGGTAAAATTAGTCCAAGTGGAGAGAAGATTATTAGCTAGGAGACTTAAGGGTCCTACACAGCGGTGGTCTGTTTCAGAAATCAGAATGTTCTAAAACCTAGAAAATATCTTTCACATTGAAGTGCTATTTTTATTCAACTCCAATTACAAAAACTGGTCTTTCCTCATGCAGAGGTACCACAAAGCAGTAACAGATGCAAGTACGTGTGGAGGGCGGGAACTTCTATAGTATACAAGAACTTTCTGTGACAATGTTTTGAAGTACAGTTCCTGAATACTTTGTCTCCAGCGCCTTTTCAGAAAGAAAAGACCCTTTCCAGACATGTACTTGGAGCAGCCAAAGGATGAAAACCATGAACAGAACATGCAGAACCTATTCTTCAGCAAAGCCACTTCCCTCTACCTTTGCCTCTGTGGAAATGCTCTTGTTAATTGGATACTTCCTAAGTAATTTTCATAGCTTAATATTATTGTACTGCCTGCTGTTTGTAGTACACAGGATTGGTGAACATATGGAAATATACTGTTTACTGCTGACCAGGGGATAAACCAGAAGGTAGGTCTGTTAAAGTCAGGTCTTACAAAGCCATGAAGGGGATATAGGTGATTAGAGGACTGATTCTGCAGAGAAGGTGAAATCTATACAAAGCACTGTAAAGATCAAGAAACAACAAAGTAAAAAGGTGAAGTTACACATAGGTAGAACATGATTTTACAGAACAGGGGACTTATTCTGCAGAGGAGATGGACCAGTTTCTGAATGGCTGTTCCTGGAACGGCTGCAGTCCGAATTTGACAGACGCTCCTCTAGATGAAACTGTGAGGTCATTCCCTTGTTTGTAATGCAGTTGGAATGAACTTGTTCTGTTTTGTTCTCATTTGAAATCACTGTGATCAGTGGCTCAGAAGCAATCAGAAAAAGCAGAGCCTTGTAATGTCACTGAATTTTTAGGCTTGGAGGACAGGATAATCACCCATGAAAAATGCTTCTTGAAAATTCAGAAAGTCTTTGTGCTTCATGCTCTGTGCTTTGCCTCAGTTGGATGTGTGTCCATGGCTGACCTGTAATTACAGTACTGGCAAATGAGAAACATTGAAGGGACAGTACAAAACACAATATCAAAGCTGGAACAGAAAGCATTTGCTTTGAGGAAACATCCTTTGATTTGCAAGATGAAGGGGAAAAACCCTTATTTAGGAGGAAATGCCTTAAAATATACTCCTTCTGGCATCTGGTAAGCATTAAGTTTTTAACCAGTTCAGTTTGATATGAGCTTTGAATATTAGTTCTAGAAGCAGCCCTCCTTGTTAATACACTATCATAGACCTGCCACAAAAGAATGCCAAGAGACCAAGACAGCGTAAGTTGCTAGTAATCCAACTACTTGAAATAAAAATGAAGCACAGAGAACCACTTGCTTGGCTTCCACTTTCAAAATGATTCCCAGTTGATTAGAAAGCCACTTAAGAGAGCTGTGAATACAGAAGAAAAAAGATGACAAGATGATTCAGGTTTTTCATATATTTTGTTGTCCCCACAAAGGCAGGTAATAGGTTGCCTTCAAAAAATGTTTAGCAGAGTTGAAGAAATTGCTGGTCCTTCAGTTACTGGTTGTGCAATGTTGGAAGGGAGTGGGGGGAAAAGAAATACTAGGTTTTTAAAACAGACTAATTTCTTACAGGTCAAACCCATTTTAATGGCTTTTAAATTTCAGAGCCTAATGTTTAAGTTAACAACAGCTGGACTTTATAGAGCAATCTCTGAAGAAAAACAATTCAGCAGTTTAGAATCACACTGACCTGCATAGCAAATCTCTGGAGGGCTGAAAATAGAATATATTTTAGGGTAAAGAAAATACAAGATCTTACTATTTGCTTTTTGTTCTTCACTGCTTCACTTGAAGAACAATCCCATTAAAACATCAAATCATCTAGCTATTGCACAGTTAGATTATTAATAAAAATATGTCATAAGAGAGCTGGCTAAGGTTTCCAACTGACAATGTGTTTCAGTGTCACATGATGTGATTTTGTTGCATGCTGGTTGCAGAAAAACAACCTGAAAAGAAGGAACTCTGAATTAAAAAACAGAGCATTTTTTTCTTTTCTCTGCAGATGGAACCACTGAAGGATGGGCATTTCCACTCAACAAAAAAATCAAATGATTAGCCTTTCAGCTGCTTATGGTCTCAGTGCAGTGGCAGCAGGGTACAGACTCCTTCTAGGCTCCTTTCTTCTGCCTGAACTTTTTTTTTTTTTTGAGGACCATCTGTTCTGCATATCAAATTCATAAGAGAAAAATCTTTACAGTTTTAGAGCTTTAAATCACTTTATCTCCTTTTCCATTTTCTTAATCTTCTTGTTAGTTCTAATTTTAAACATAAATTTGATATTAAAAGTCAGAGAATATGTTCAAGTGAGGGGTTGTGTGGCCAGTTAGGGAGACTGTATACACTTCAGAGTTTAAGGATAGACCTTTGGACTTTAGTGCTTGTTTGGGTTTGGCTTGCTGTAGCCATAGCAGAAGTACAAGTACTATGAGGGCAGTCTACAAAACCCCACACAGTGGTCTCCTAAGGCCCACTGTCTCAGGCCCAGGTGGGAGGCAGGGGTGTGTGTAACTGCATGTGAAGCCAACCAAGAAGCATTAACTACCTACATAATGTTCTACTGGGGCTAAAGGTACAGACTAAGCAGCACAAACATGAATCCATCATTTATTTCAAAGGGCTGAAATTCTGTCAGTACAGAGCCTGGCCTGGATTTTGTGACACATTTAACAAGAAGTGGCATAAGAGAAAACTCAAATGGAGAAATAAATCAGAGCTCCATTGGTGGTAGCTGCTGCTGCCTATAAAGGACAAAGGACAGAAAAAAAAAAGGTTTAGCCTGTGCAGAAGGGAAAGGACAGCATCATGAGGGCTGAATTATCTTTTTATGCACCTGCAGCATTGGGGCATAAAAGAGTAGACTGCCAGATGGCTCATCCCAAGCCTAGGGAAGATGTGCTATGTTCCACACCAAGATTACCAACCCCCTGAAATGGTATAATAATTGTGAGGTTGCTCCTTATCATGCTATCTTTCAGCAAAGGAATGATATTTTTTCCCCAAGAGATATCGAGAATGACTCAGAGTGCCTGGTATTTAAACGGTATTGGGAACCTGGCCTCTGTAGATGCTAATGACTTCAGTCATTAACACAGTGAAGGTATTTTTTTCCTCTGGTTTCTGGCATGTATTCAGAAATGTTACCATACCATCAAAAATCTGCTCAGAGTGGACTTTCAGATGACAGCAGCTGGAACCAACCAAAACCTGTTAGAGGCTTGCTTAACAGAAGCAATTCCTTGTGTTCTGTTCACAAGCACTGTCCTCAGCTATGTGGATGAGGATACTGACAATTCCTTAGATCTTTCAGTCAGAATCCAGCAGAAAAGAGGGTGTGACTGACATGGTCTTCTCTGCATGATATTCCTTCTGGAACTATCACAGTGTCTTTTCTTGCATATCACTACTTGCTTTTCAGGACAGGAAATGATCACTGATGTCTTCTGGCAGAGAATGATATAAAGTAACTGTGCAAGTGCACATCACTGTGACATTCACAGGACCACAGTACCATTTTTACACCATAAAAAAATAGATAACAAAGGCTGTGTCTAGCACAGGCAAGTGTCCTGGATGCTGCAAACCAAAGAGCGCTATTGGCAGTGCACTGCTATAACACATTCCCAAACCTGCAGTACAGGTAAAGGAAACAGAGTATCACTGGAATATCATCTTCTGACTAATCCCAACTGCTGGGTACTGATGGCACCTGGCTGCAAGGTTTCTTTATTTTATGTGAAGGATCAGACTGGTCCAAGAATGACAAAGTCCAATATGAGGTGTAAAATTATCTTTCCCTCTGCTAGTTCTATACAGGGCACTGTTATGAGAGCATAAAAGTGGATGAACTGTCAGTGAGCTGACAGGATATTCCTCCTGTAATCTCTGCTAAAGTTCTTTTTCCAGAATCATATGGTTTCAGATGAGCAATATTTTTGTACTACTTCTTGGTACAGGATACTGGAAAAGAAAACAATTTTGCCCTGTTTACTTACAAATATGTTTTGCTCTGCCTTTAGAGCAAAACAAAAGATAAACACAGCACAATTGTCTTAACTGAATGCGATATTTGAACAAAATTTAATTTCTCAACACCCATCAGACAAAATAATGTCTTTTAAAACAGTAACATCATAGGGCTGGGATCCTTCAAACTCCTTGTCAGATGAAGGAAAACAGACACTCCAGTGGGAAAAGTAATGATACACCTAATCTTGAGTCCTGACTACACTTCCATGCATTTCAAAACTTCTGTTCTTCTTTCAATACATTGCCCTCTATGGACAGCAGGTGACCACAGGCATCAATGAAACAGAATCTTGAAAAATCCCTATTATTTACAAACTATTTATTGGAAAATAAGTGTTTCTCATCTCTAAAAGACCCAGATGGAAGAAGGATTACTGTAACAAGTAGGAAAAGGAGGCCAGGAGAGTTGTGAGTCCACTGCTATTCCGGAGCAACTTCAATGGTTTGGATGCTGGAATAGACACTTACGCAAGAGCCTGGTGACAGTCACAGTGACAAAAGGCTCTTGGAAGACAGAAGTGGAGCCCAAAACTACCCTAACAATAGGAAGAGGGTGAAAATCCGGAAGAACAAGAACAAATGCTCTTGAACTTAGACAAGAATATATAGTTGCACACGCACAGGGTGGGAAAGATTTGTTTTGTAGCAGTATTTCAGCAATGGTTCTGGAGCCGAAAAATATTGCTCTATTGGACAAAAGGCAAATATTTTGTGGGGTAAACAACTGTAAGAAAGACTTAAGGAAAAAACCTCTTCTTGACTCTGTACTAGATGGACTCTATTTCTTAGGCAGAAATTTTTGTATTGTGGCATTAAAAAAAACCCCAATCAAACAAAAAAACTAGAACCACAAAAAAAGCAGAGTGGTTGGAGAGCATCTAAAGAGGGAAAAGTCATTGTTCAGAGGTGTGGAAAATATAACTTCTGAGAAAATTGAATAAAAATTGAAATTAGGCAAAGATTGAGCAGAGGCACAACAAAGTAGAATCTGCAAACTAGAAGGAAACAGATGTTTTTGCATGCCACTTATGATAAAGGTCAGTTCTTATCTCATAGCAAGGAACATTTACATTTGGCACAAGTTAAAATCTGGAGCCATAAGGAATACCTAGTACCAGATTGCTTGTCAGAGAGGTTACAGAATTTAAAATCCTATTGGACAAGAAAATCTCCTGGAGCAAAGAGATGATGAATTCTGCACACTTCAAGACTGTGGGCCTAAAAATAGCTCCAAAAATGTTGCCACAGAGACCATGTAAGATGCTGGTTAAGACTGCCTTAATATTTATAGAAGGAATTCCAAGGCAACTTCTTAATATTTACAGAAAGGACCCTAAGAAGTGTTAGAGCAAAGTAAATCACACATCAGAATGGACCTATTAAAGGACAATGAAAATGACAGAAAAAATGAGAAGTGTGGCATGAGTTAGCTAGAATGTTAGCAGAGATTCAAAGTCAGTTTTTAACACAAAGAACATCTGAACCACAGCTGAGAAGCACATTTTTAACTGCTGTCTCCTCTTCATGTACACTGTCTTGTTTTCATGGCAGGGAAAGAGCATTAGAAGAAGATCAGTAGACGCTGCACCTTATGGAGCAGGTATCCTCTGGTAATTTTACAGGTCAGGTGACAGACCTGCAATACACCAAGCAAGCAGTGAGACTCAGGTGGCCCCAGCTCCTCACTAGGTGCATGGCCAATGTTCTCAAGGCTGGGCTAATGGTACCTGGGCTGAGAAAATGAATAAATTGAAGTGTATAAGAGACAACACTTTCAGAACAGCTTGGATTCTGACACAGGGCAGACCTATAAGAAACAATCATATTGAGGAAAGAAGTGAGCCTTCCTTATGGCCCGAGAACACTGGTGAAATCTCCAAGACAGTGGCTGGCTTTGAGATGCGCTTAGGTCAGATAGTGACACAGACCATTATGTGAAGAATAAAGCCATTGGTATTGTCTTGGAGATGAATGTGCTGAAAGGCACTCACTTTACAGTTTCAGCTCTCCTCCTGCTTGAGTGGAAGTCACAGCAACCAACTCCCAGGCTGCAAAAGATTAGCTTTCTCCTAAAGAAGCTCTTGGTTGCTAAGCAGTAACTGTGTGGGCATTAGACCTCCACAAAATTTTGAGGATCTGCCTCACCAGAATGTCATAATGAAGCTCAAACATGCTACTGAGATGTGATTACAAGCAAAGTTTCCATTATACAGTGCTAATTTTACTGCAGAAGCTTAAAATAGGGTTTTTAGAAGGGGTTAGAGAGGAGACTTTTGTTGAGAGCTCAGGCAGATGGATTCAGCATGGCAATCAATGACATGAAATGCAGTTGGAAGATGGTAACTAACCCAGAGCCCAGTACTGGGTCCAGTATTGTGTGATACCTTTATTAATGAATTAGATGAGGAAGCAGAATATACCCTAGAATATATCTCAGAATATACCCATTAGCGAGGTTGCTAATGACACAAAACTGTGAGGAGAGGCTGATATGCTAGAGGCTGGGCTGCCAAGCGGAGGCACCTTGAAAGGCTGCACAAGGTGATAAGGTGGAAGGAACATCAAAACTTCTGCAAGGACAATTGCAAATTCCTGCCCCTGGGAGAAATAAGAGCCAGTATACAGTGGGGACAGCAGCAGCTATACAGAAAAGGACCTGGGGTGTTGGTGGTCCACCAGGACTGTGGACCTGCTCTTGGAGTGCTACTTTTGTGCAGAGCTTTTGCGTGGTTGGGGTCCCTCTGTGTCCCTCACGCAGCTGCCTGTGGCAGTGGGCAGTACTGAAGACTCCTGGCCAGCTCCTCTGCATTTCCTGACCACCTCCTTCAGGTACCCTGTGCTGGCTCCAGCCATGTGGGTTGTCAGGGGGGAGCAGAAGAGTGGGGATCTGGGACTCTGGCCAGCGTCTGAGGGGAGCCGAGAGGGCCTGGCACGGGCGGAGGGCAGCCCTTGGGGCTGGCTATCCCGAGCGCTGCTTCTGCTGCCGCTTCTCAGCAGGAGAGACAATGAAAGATATAGACCCATCTCATTCGAGTTAATGGGTAACTTGCAATTATGTGACTCAGAAACGTTGCCCTGTCTTCTGCTGTTCTCCATAGAAATTCCATACAGCCCATTTTTCTGATAACGAAATATCTTTCCTCTCAGCTTTAGTTATGAAAACTCATGTGCTGGCACAATACTGCCCTAATACTCACTGGGGGCACCAGGGTTATTCCAGGAGGCAGATCAGAGAAAAAAGTGTTTTAAAAATTTGCCAGCCCTTCTTGTGAAGCCACACTTGTGTGATGTACTCCCACACATGCATACTTTGACTCTGTAGACTAAAGTAGGAGAAAGTGAGAATGCTTCTCACACTCCTGCAGTCCCTGCATTAGACACTTGCAAAACCAAAATTCAGTGTTGTCACTATAGGCTGCAGGAAGAATGAGAGGAAAAATGTGATACTTGCTATGGCTGCTAGCTTGCTTATTGTGAGTGTTGTATGTACTGGTTATAGAATTTACTTTTGGTGGGTGCAAGGACAATGCAAGCAGAGTATAAACATTTTAAAAGTAAGAAGCAGTCACATACTGGCTAATGCAGGAAAGAAGGATTGAACAAGCTATTGAATGACTTACCACAGTGGTGAGCTGTGCTAGTCAAGGAGGCCTCATTCTGGAGGGATGATATATTGTGTACTTTGCTGTACCAGATCTGGCCTGGATTCCTGGTATGAGCACCATCCGCACCTCAGGGACTACAGAGTGCTAGCTGAACACAGAAAGTCAAGAACTTCTAAATGAAATAGACTGTGCAAATTCCAGTAATACTTGCAGAACAATAATTGTAGTCTCCCAGAATTACATAGCTGTTGAAAATTGTTTTAAGTTGAGTGCACACCACAGCTACCATTTTTGGCTGTGGTTAGGAGTTACTGCTTTGTGGAGAACAGCTCTTTCACATGCCAGCATATTCTGTACACTTTCTGCCACCTGATTTGAAACTTGGCCTTTGTCATTTCTGTCTTTTTGTTCCTTTAACTATAGAAGCCAAGGGCTGAGAGAAGTGATTTCACAGTTTACTCCACTGCACCTCTATGGGACTAGGAAAGTGCAACTGCCTTCAGCATCATAGTCCTTTTCAGCAGCTCCCTTGGTGGCAGTCCTGAGGAAGTTGACCCTGCTGGCAGCATCTGTCTTTCCTCTTACAGTTAACCTTGTGTCTGTTGGTTTATTCTCTTTTGTCTACAAAGCAGACTGGGAGCCTCAGCTGAAGCTAGTGGTGAACCGAGGACAGCTGTTTCACAGCTCTCAAGTGCGGGGGGTATCCAGGGAACCAGACTACGTCAAGCCATAGTGTGGGAACTGTCACTCTGGATTCATTTCAGCGCCACGAGTCTGCGCATAAGCAATCCATTGGTTTCATACACAGTCTGGTTAATTGTACATTGAAAAGAGGACTTAGATATGTGGTTACACATCTGTTACAGGCTGACAAAAATAAGACCCTGCTCCTAATATCCAACATACATGTCCTGTCTATTCTCTCCTTTCTTTGAGCAGTAAACACTAGCATTCACACCTTTGTTTGGTGAAGACTCTATAACACCTCCAAGCTTTTGCTTCCCTATGCTGACATCCTGTTGTCTACACATGGGTGGTGCCAGTCATGGGTTTTCTTCTTTGTTAGCATTCTCTTAAGTCTTACAGGCCCAATGCCTTTTCCTGCAACCATTACTTCATAATCTAATGTCCTTCATAACCACTGCACTGCAGATAGTAGAGCTGCCTTGTAGTTTCAAGGTGGTATATGACCAGATCATGTGTATTACCTTAAAACAGAGATTTATCTAGAAAAGTCAGAATTTTCTTTTAAGATTGGGAAGTTAAAGCCAATCTGTTTAACTCAAGATCAAAACTGTACTAATTAAGGGAAGAGTTTCACTAATGTGAAGACCCTAAATTCTTTCTACTCTTGTTTCAAAACCAACAGCGTAAAAGTGATTACAAGGACAAATTTCTGTATAACTACTTAGGAATTCTTGTACCTTGTTTTGCTGTCAGCAGAGATCTGGCTTTTTTAATGATTAAGAATTAGAAGGCAAGCATTTGGTAGAAAACCAAAAAATGCTTCCTTACAGTGAGGTGCAACTGCATGGTACTCAGTGCAGTAGCTGGAGAAGAGAACTTTTTTTTGAGGTTTGTATTTTGTTTTTCTGGTAAAGTGAATGTGACTTACCTGCCTTTGTTCTGTTAACTCAAGCAGAAGAACATCAGGCATGATTAAGGTGCAGTGAGCCCTTCCAGCATGAGTGTTTCTTGAAGCAGAAACACTGTTTGGGTGGACTCAAAATGTCATGGTCCTTCTGTGCAGGTTTCCAGTATCCAGCAGCTGTGGAAGAATAACTAGAAGAAAAGCTGTCAGCATTTTCCCACAATGGATATGCAGGTATTCTGGGAATCCTGCACTTTGAGAAATTGTCTCATTTATTGCTCTTTAACTGCCCAAATGAGCCACATGTGATCAGCAAGCTCAACCCATTCAGGCTCCACTGAACTTACTGAATGTGTGCAGAAATAACTGCAGTGCCATGCAGCAAATCTGAGTCTTGGTGCATTGCAATCTCAGAATGTAGCATCAGTTTCTGCTGCAGAGGTCTAAATAGAAATATATGACCCTGAACTAAAAAATGCAATTTTAAACTTGAGCTTTCTTAACCAGGTGACACAAAGAGCTGAAGTCCTGGTTTAACTTCCAGAATACGCTTCTGTGCTCCAGAAAGTAATGCTTTTTCTGTACTAGGGCAAACTATTAATATGTGATTCTGTGTAGGTCTGCTGTGTCTGAACCACAGAAAACTTCTAACACATTCTCTTTGTTTTGAAAGGAAAGCTCTCACTTGGTATGTTAAATATTGACACAGATTACTTCTCAAGTCATTTAATAGTAATTTATACTGCTAGTGGCACATCTTGAACATAGTATTTTTCTTAATATACATTTCAGAAAAAAAGCCTTAATGTGTAAAGACAATGATATTGGTAGCCAATATGGAACACCAACAGCAGTGGATTCTGTTGGAGCAGGAGCAAACCTCCCACTCTTGTTACAATGTAGTCAGAGTTTAATTGTATTTGTTACTGTTTTTCTCATTTTACAGCTATATTTTTTTCAGTATTTTTCTTTTGTTGTCTTTCTCATTCTACAGTTACAATTTTTTTTTTCAGTAATTTTCTTTTGTTTTAAAACATACCAGAAAGCAGACAGACACATATCTAAAAGACAACTACAGAATTAGGTTAAATGATTTCTGTCAATTTTACTGCAAAATGTAGTTCTCTGTGGTGAGCATGAAAAGAGAGTTATGCCTTCTTGAGCCAGGCTTATGAAGTGATATGAGATGACAGATTTTTACAACTTTAGAAGGCTGGGTTATATGAAGTAATGATCATATATAGGCCTCCTTTTGCCAGCCCCAGCACTAAAAGCCACACTGTCTTTCAGGTGCTGTGCTGCGGAGTGGTCTCTGGTCAGTAAATGCTACTTTCCACTATGGCAGAAAATTGGACAAACTCAGAGTCTTAGAGTTCAGTCTCTCTTCCACAGCACATGGCTGGAAGTGGAAGAGATGCTATCACTTCCTTGATAGTCGTGTGACTATTTGAGCGTACTGAGTTTCATGATAGCTACTAAATCCATCAGCAAAATGGCAGTAATGGAATTGTGATTCCACCACAGAATGTGATTTTTCAAATCCAATTTAAACCTCAATGCTGCAGAGTTCCTATTTATTATCCTGAAATGAGGATTATTCAGAAAGATCATAATTTCACATTCTTAGTATCTTTTGATTTTAATATCTGCATATCTATTGAAAACCCTGCAGTGCTAATAGAAATGATATTTCACATGGATATCACAGACGATATCACACTACCGTGGCTTAAGCAACTATGTAGTGGTAATGTGCCTTACTGGGTCTACATCT
>JANRGW010033457.1:28176-48999 GCA_024733675.1 Psilopsiagon aymara
CACAGCCCTATGCACACCAAACTCCTGCTAACACTACACAGACCTCCACGAGTAAGAGGATGGCATAGTGGGGAAGACTGGTACATCATCCTTATTAGTCTGTAACAGGTATTCCTGTACTAACATCTGAGATTAAAATGGTTGAAAGCATTGAGAAAAAGCACTGGGCTCTCCTGTGAGCTATCTTTTTCAATCTGAAAGAATTTCGGAGAGTATGGGGCTCTTGCGTCATCAGTGTGGGGCCATGCCACCTCTGGGGAATGTGTTGCATTAATGCTGAGACTGATGTGGTAAAAATAAGTGGTTTAGCCAAACACAGTAGCAATTGCAGGGTTTGCTTCGCCTTCAAGACTAATGAAAGTCCTGACCATGAGAGAACTTCAGCAATGCACTGGGAGTTTGGCAGGCTGGTCAGTTCTTACTGGAAGGTTCAGGGAAGAGGTGGAACCTGAGGAGCTGCCTGATAAGAACCTTTAGACTTGAAAGAGCAAAAAGGCTTGTCTGACTACAGAAGACAAGAGAAAAATGAAAGATGAGTCACAAGGAAAAATACAAGATGGGAACTGAGCAAGAAGGCCTGTGTAACAGAAGTGAGACAAAGGAAAACTGGGACGGAAGTAGAGGAAGGGGAAAACTGGGCATGTAGGCTTTGAAGAAATTTGGCTGGGCTTCGTAGACAGCTGTCACCAAATCTGCTCCGTAAAGCACCATCCTGACATCTTTGATGTGAATCTGAAGCATGGACCACCAGAAAGAAGTTTTGAGCAAATAGATACAAGTGAGATGAAGGAAGGATACACCAAGCTATTTGTCAGAAGCTGTTTGTGGGAACATTCAGACTTGGGTCTCTTTCAAGTCTGAAATTCTCCACATCAGAATTTGATTTCATGTTTAAATCTGAGAGCATTAGCATGCCTCTTTTCAGTTATAATAGTGAAACAGGAAAGTCTGGACATTAAGCAGACCTGGTCAGTAAAACAGCAATCGGATTTTCAAATAGCATTCTCTGCTTGGTAACCTATTTTAGTGAGCTCTAAGCTGCCTAAGAATAAGAGACTATCAATTTTAGCTATGATTAAGGCTTAAAAAACAGTCCTGCTGCTGCCAACTAATGAAACAGAATATGCCGACAAGAAGAAATTTCATCTGCTGTACTCTGAGCCACATCCAAGCTTACAAGAGGCTGTGTGTAAAGAAGAAACAGGTTTTGCTGTCTATACCCTCTTTTTCTGTTTTGAGGACAGGGAGAAGGGTGAAAGTGAATACTGAGGGCTCTTCAGGAGTCATTTTGTTTTGTCATGGTTCAGGCTGAACCCGCAATCAGTGTTAAAAAAAACAAGGATGAGGAGAAAGTATGATTAGTGCTTAGCTTACAGCAAACAGGTCATGCGTAGGAGAAGGGAAGGGAAAATGCATCCTGAATGAGGTAGGGTAAGCCTGTTTCATTTCTGAGTTCTTGTAACAAGCTTTGCAGTTAGACTTTAGTGAAGCTCACCTCAAGTATTGAACTGTGTAATTTTGGTCATGAAAGAAAGAAATCCACCTACAACATTTCTAATGTCAGCTATTTTCTACTTTATATACATCTGCCCACTTCATAGATGATTGGAAATGCAATGATGTTATTACTAAAGTATGAGGCATCATGGTCTTCAGCCTAAATATCCCCACAATTACTTGGTATCATGATATAAAATTTAGTGCAATTTGCACTGTCCCCACAATTTCTTGGTATCATGATACAAAATTCAGTGCACAGAAATTAAAAAACATTTGAAGTTAAACATTTTAAGTATGTCCTATTAACGTCTCTCTTTCTAAGAGAAATCTAAGTCTCAAGATGAGGTCTTCAATTTCAGGTATGTGCTATTCAAAGCAGAACAGAAAGAAGGTACATGTTTATTCACCTTTAAATCACAAAGGAATATTATAATAGCAGTTGTTTGTTAAATTAATGATTTCCCTGGTTTTGGGGAAATCTGAAGCTGTGTTTTGATGCATGTTTCTCTCATCAGCATCCTCATTTATTTCAAGGAAACAATGTCTAGAGGGTATTTTTTAATATTGCATGAAGTCAGCAAATGATATGCCTCACAGTGATTCAGAACGCCCTCTGTGCTTTAATTGTGATTTCCACCCCCAAGATCCCACTGAAACAGCACCTCCAGACCTGTGCTGCTACCATCAATGTGGAGTTAGAGCTGAAAGTATTTAAACTTCTCAAGATACATGTAGAAGCACACAGAAGAGATGCAACATGAGCTGAAAAGAAGGTTGAAGCTAAAAATAAGGAACAAGTAGCTGTCACTCCACTCCCAGCTGTGCCATACACTTCCATTCTCCTCCCTTGTTCCAGCTCTGGCTGTTTCCGTTTAGACCACCGAAGAACCACCTACAATGGTTCTCACTGCTCTCTGAGACAGCAAGGCCAGCACAGGGCCTGAGGGAGGGGAGGAGGAGAAGGGGCAAGAAGATTCCCTTATTTTCCCTACCTCCTTTCCTGAGCTGGGAGGACAGTCATGTGCACACACAACAGGAAGGAGGCTGGCTCTCTTTTTTCCAGCATTGGACCTGCTGTGTATGTAGACTGAAAATTCCAGTTCCTACAAGTGCCATTCTCTCACTGGCAAAGAGGATGACAGTCAGTCACCTCCACTTTTATGAACTCACCACATGCTATACTGATTTCTGCCCCCCTGTCATGATGTGATACATGGTTTCCATTTGAACAGCCCATATACCTAATCCCTGCACTACATTTCTCACAGTTTTCCATCTTCCACCCACAGCTCCATTGACTTCTCAACACAAAGAGTCTGAACAGCAAGAAAAAAGCAGAGCTCTGGAAATGGAAAGAAACATTTCAAAGCCTCATAAAGATTGTGGGAAAAGAATCAACCTGGCAAGGAGATTTAAAACTACAGAAGGCGGCCAGGGACTTCCAGTGCAGAAGATTCAACTGGACAACCGGTTACAGAAGATTGAAGATAATTTTCCGTGAAACCATGTCCTTCAGGTGCCAAACTGACGAGGAGAGAGAACCCAGCAAAGGAAACATGGTGCTTTGTAATAAACTTTTGATGATGATTTATTTCTATATGTGCTTCAAACTCTCTCCTTGGGTACTGGGGGCTGCTCCAGTACTGCTCCAGAGACCTCCTTGGAGATACTCAAAAGCTGCCTGGGCAACTGGCCCTGCTTGAGTAAGGTGCTGGACCAGATGACTCCAAAACTCCCTTCCAACTCAACCATCCTGTGATTCTGTGACATGCTGCAGCCCAGATGAGGGGCTTCACACTCCTCTCCTGTTCAATGGGGCATTTCCCCCTGCCTGCTCCCTTGGCAGTGTCCTTTGCCTTGGGTGAATTCCCAGAAGGACACCTGTGAAAGTAGCTTTGCGGAGTGTAACCATGCCGCTTTCTCCAGGAATACCCTTGGATGTCCTTCTCTGACATCTGCTTTTATGCTGTGCCCCCACTGCAGCTGTATGAAGTTCCCAGGGTGCCTGAGAAATATGCCTGAACTCCCATCCAAGGATGGGGAAATAGCTGAGCTACAGGGCTGCCACGAGCATGTGAGCCAGAGGCTGCCTGTTGAAGGGCTCCACATTTGGCTGGTCCCAAGATGCATGTTGCTCAAGAAACCTGTGAAGGACAAACTCAAAGCTTTCAAGGAAAGCAACCAGAAGAAATTACAGCATTCCCCGGTCCAGGAAAATGCTAGGTGTGCATAAAGACATAGTTCTGCGCAAAACTAAAGCATAGTTTTATGCTACTCTACAGGTACTAGATACAGGAACATTAAGTTCCCTACAAGTATTTCAAGGAGGAAGCTTCTCTCTATATCAGCTACATAAAGAACTGATTTCTAGTCCTAACTTGCACACTGCTGGCCTTGGATGGGAGCAATACAGCCAGTATGCACTATCTATCAGCAGGCTCTTCTTTTCCCTGGGCTTTAAGCAAAAAATAAAAAATAGAAATCTTAAAAAAAAATATTTCTCCATCACTGTAAGATCTTGTGCCATTTCAGAAACTTTCCAGGCTGATCTCAGGGGGTTGCTTTTGAAAAAGAAAAGAGGGGCATTGCTTTGAGGAAAAGAAAGTGCTAAAAGATGGTCTTCGGCACTGTAAAAAGAGGTCAGAGTCCTTCTACGAATACAGAATTTTAAATCACAGCAATTCTGAGAAAATTCATTATTTTATCCCATGGGAATTTTTCATGCTTGTCATAATAAAATGCGAAGTTCTGCCCATAGGAAAGCCAAAAAGTCAAATGTGACTCAGTATAATTATAAACATGTTAGATTTCACACAAGGTCACTTAAGAAAGGGAATGGGTCAGTTCTGACAGCTTTTTGCCACGGTTATCTCCACACAAGCCAACTTTTTGGTGCTATAGACACTTCACTCACAGATTGCAGAAAAAGGCACACTTTCTGGTTCAGCTTTGAGAAAAAGAGGCAATTCCAGTTAACTCAAGGGCAAACATGCAGCTCAGGTTTTGGGACAAGCTACATTGTCCCTGACCAATAGCAGCTTTGGCAGGTTGACAGGGACCTGATGACCTCATTAAATATGTATGAAACAGAACAGGTTGTGGCTGCTCTCCAAGAGCCAGGAGAGCTGAGCAAGACCTCTTCTTGTTTGCATCAATGCAGCATGCTGATACCGTGTGAAAAAAAGGTCTCCGCACCCTGCAGAATTTATTCCAGTTTTTAGCCCAGTTTAGTGAGGAGCAGCACACTCACAACTTCACTGTCATACTTGTCTACTGAGACCTGTGAACCCTTATTTCACTTAACTAATTCTGACTGCAGGAGGTGGAGCTCTTCCCTCTCAGCCACATCTCCATGATATAGATGTAAGCTAGCCCCTGGGTAAAGATCTTAATCACAGTCCCCAGGAGGTGAAGAAGACAAACTCAGCTTCGCTTTGGCTCTTCCACAGCAGTACTGCAAATCACCCCCTGCTTCCCAGAGCATCTCAGACCTTTGCAACTGTACTTTGCTGGAATGTTGCTGTCATTCTTTTTAAACAAACATGCATCTCCAAGGACATACAGAGCACCACATGATTTTTCTCTGCATTTGAACATAGTGGATGGTTTCATGGCTCAGTGGTGCCTATGTCCCTCCTCACCCTCTCCTCTGTGCAACACAGACTTAGCTTAGGGGAAACCAGAGAGGGTCTGGCAGAAGCAGACACTACCCCCAATCTCAGAGCTGCTCTTTGGGTTGCTCTTTGGCCCCTGTGGCATGCCTGCACAGCCTGGCAGTGCTGAGTTCAGGGATGCTTTGGGATCAATCTGCCTGCACATCCAGACAGCACAGATGGGTCACCAGTATCACTGGGACACCCACATCACCCTAACTATGCCTCAAGCAGGATCCTATCTTGTTCACCACAAAGCAGGGAGCAAACTGGGCCAGACTCCTCCATCTCACTGCTTTCCGTGGAGCTCAGCTGCCCTCTCCTGTCCTGCCTGGGGCCAGGACAGCTGTGGGACAGCACTTGCTTCCCTGACAGCAAGGCCCCGCAACTTCTGGATGATTGCAGACAGAGCACTGCCCCCAGGGGTTTGGCCCAAAATGAAAGAGATTGCCTGGTTAAGCAGAATGAAAAGAAAGTATTTTTATGTCTCAACCTAATCTCATAGATTAGTGTCTGTCTTGTAAATTCCTGAGAATGCAGAAGCAGATTTTGTTCTTGTGCAGTTGAAGGCGGAATAATCCCTCGTGTAATGACCCATGGTCCAGGGGACGCTCATTAGTGGCTGACTAATCTGATCACAGCACTGACCTGAGACCCTCTCCTTCTGGCGAGTGCTGTCGGCAGTACTCCAGGGTGAAGGACTCCACCGATGCCAAGCCAGCGCACCAGCGGACAGTGGCCGTGTCCCAGCACACGGTGCAGTCCTCGGCCTTGATGGTGGGGACTGATGGAGCTGGGGACACAGGGACAGGTTAGCCATACCACAGGGAGGGCACCAGCAGCTGGAGGAGGATGCTGGTGAGGGAAAGGAAAAGTCATCTCCCCCCAAAACCCCATGGAATAATTAGTTTTGCCCATCTAGCAATGATCTTCTGCTTGTGTTTCAAAGGCAGAGAGAAATATTATGGGGGAAAAAAAACCTACTGGGAAAGTCACTGAATATTTGTGTATTTCTGCATGTCTTTATAATGTCTGGGTAGATTTTTATGCATTTCTTCAAACACATTTTCCTTATTTCTGCCAATCTTTAACAAGCAGAGCAGCAAGGCAGCACTGCTTACAGCTCTCCCTGCATCACCTCAATCATGTCCTCAGCAGATTCTGCATGAACTCCATCAGAAACAAATATGCTGCTGCAGAACTGACAGGCAGATGCTGACAGGCAGATGCTGACTTTCTTCTAATTATGTCCTGTTTGTTTTAGCAATTCTAAAATTTGCTCCTGTTATTTCTCTTTTTTAGAGCCAAGATTAAGAATTACAGGACCAACTACAAGACAGAAAACAGAATGTAAAATAGTGCACTGAATATATAATGAAAATAATGCAAGTAATCTAAAGGTATTGCATGAAACTGCACATCTGACATTGTAAGCTGAAAATGCATTAGATGTACTCACTTTCTCTTTCCCTTTACAGGGAATAACAACATAAACAAACCTTAAAAACCTGTTGTTGAAACTCATATGAACAGCCTTAATGCCAACTCTTAAAAGAAAGGTTATTAATTAAGAAAAGGTCACATAATGCTATCTTGCTCTTACAGAAATAGGGCTCCAAATAGGAGGCAGAAGACAAAAGCAGAAATTAGACATTTTTATGACAACATCATCTTATAGAACTGCAGCAAGCATTCTGGGTACATTCTGTTTTATAAGCAAAATAATTTGTTTTCAGCAGAAAAGGAAAGAAAACCACCCAGAAGTACATAATGATTTCATGGTTTAGTTTAGCTATTCAGGTTAAGATGTACTTGTTTTACTGCAGGAACAGACATCCTAGGTAGGTATCCAGCAGAACAATGATTCCGTGGAATAAATTCTCATCTGGCAATACATCTGCGTACCTCCCTTAGAAACAGTCACTTAATTATCTTCTGAAATATCTGATTACTGTCTGGTTTTAAATGCATCTGTTCCTAGAGAATAAAAAAATAATAGCTAAATCCTCTAATACCTGCATTCAGCAATTAAACACATACCCCATTTATGTGTGAGCAATCAGGATGTCCAAGCAATCAAGCTCTTTTTTCCTTGTTTTTGCTTTTTTAAGTATCTGTCTAAAGAGTGGATGGAGCCAGCGCACTAGAAGAAGCTGTTACTGTGCCTGGATTTTTTAAATAATGTCTCTAAATTTGCAAAGAGCCTTCATCTGGAGATCAGTTTGGGATGGACAGGAAGGGGGGCGGGGGGGGGGCAGAGGGATACTTGCTACCTTGTGCATCATTCCCTCAGGGAAAATACTTCTGGGAAACAGCATGTTCCCCAGGGGAGGGGAGGACAAGCTGTGAGTTTGGGAGGAGGAGAAACATGAGACAGGAGGTGCTGGGGCGATGTTGCAGCAGCACCTGCCTGAATTCTCCACAACTTCCCAGGCCCACTGCTGCCTCCACAGGTGCAATCCCAACACAGAAACCTTATGGGGGCTATTAATGCGTATGCTCCTGTAACTGTATAAACCATCAAATTACTCTCTAGTATGTGCCAACTTCTGATCTGAGCTACTAAAAATACACTCTGAATTATTGCTTCTGAACTCCTTGGGCTACTTGAAGAATCAAAGTATTCTAACTTTGTATCAAAGTAGCTGGGCTCATATGGAAGAACTGCTTTCCACTTCTAGTGTTCATCTTTCCATCCTCTGTGATAACAGCTTGCAGGCGTTTTGCATCAGTCAATGCTTAGCAGTGTCCTGCAGGTCCATTTGAGGCTCAGTGCACTCCAGAGTGAGTTCAGCTCAGCTTGAAGGAACATGTTTAGTTAGCCTTTGTTTGATCTAGTTTATTTGTTTTCTTAAAGAAATAGGCCAAAGCAAGGCATCAAAGACTTAAGGAAATTAACAACTTCGGAAGGCTTCAGTTTTGGGAAAAAGAATGGTGAGCCTGACACCAAAAGGCAAAGACAGTTCTTATAAATAGCAGCTCTAGAGAGGTGAGAACCCCTTTTGAAATTATGATTTATTAACTAGTAATAACTCATTATTGTTTGACCATTTCACAGGAATTCTGCATCATGCTGACAATTAAATTGTTGAGGCCATAAGTTTTGAATTTCTGCTATGAATTTTCTGGAAAGTAATATTTGCTAAAGCTACAAATTGTAAATTGAATATCAAAGAGAATTATCAACAAATTTGAAGTCTAGTGGATTAAGCAAAAGGCTTGAAGCTATGTGCTGCCAAGTAATTCATCGGTCTCATACAAAATTATTTCATTATGAAATTTTTAAATACCCATGTCTGTATTTTGTGACTGCAAGTACAGAATGATTGTTTTTACCCTGTAGCTCTAAAAACATTATCTGTCAAGAGGGCCTCAGACACAAGATGCTTCACCTTGCTCGTAACTCAAGATGCAATAGTTTTGTCAATACAAATTATTAAAGACATTAAAGCTCAAAAAATTAATCAGTCAAATGAAGCTCATAAACAGTACTTGTCTGATTACTCATCTTAATTTATACCACTTAAACAGCAGCAGAGCGTCTCAGCCACACCTGAGATTTGTGTCCCACTGAGCTAGATGCAGTATGTAAGCTCAGTAAAGCGGGCCTTCTCTTGAGAAGTTAATCATGTAAATCAATGCAACATAGATGTATTTGGAAGGGTGGCAGAGAGACAAGACATGCAGCTGTCACCTCTATCTTTTACAGGAGAAGCAGCATCAGGGAGCGGCTGGGTGCCTGTCCCAGAGCATTGCAGTGCACTCAAACTGAAATTCACAATGTGCTCCCCCAGTGTCTTTGTCACGGGCCCTGAGACTGAAAATGTTTTCAAATCTGAATGCCTGCAATTTTCTTTCTAGCTGCAATTATGTACTATCTCTTAGCAAAAAGAGAAATGACCATAAGTTGCCTGATATCTGCCAGATGGGCTAAATGAATCAACTGCTTCTGTTTCAGAAGAACTGTTCTGGACTTCTGAAAGTATGTGATGCTTATAATAATCAAATGCCAAAATATGTACATACCTGTTTTGAAAATGGCTTTTTCACTGGGTAAGCTGCAGCCTGTGCCATTCACAGCCATGACCCACACACTGTAGCAGTGATCTGGCTCCAGGTCCTCCAAAATGCAGTGGCTCTCCTTCACTGTCACTCTGTACTCTTCCACCAAAGCTAGGAGAACATGCACACGCACAGGACATCACACTCATGTTGCATGGCTGGGGACTATGACTGTGCCTCTCAAACAACATGTGAAAAACAGTCAGTTAAAAAACAAATCCAGAAAGCATTTACTGTGACTCAGTTTTGACAGTTTCTGAGTTGAGTGCACTCAAATGCCGTTGATGGGAAGGGGAGATTACGGCTCCCAGTTCTGCTGAGGACTAGATTGAAAATTTGGGACATACATTCAGCAGTTATGAACCCTGCTTATGAACCCACCTTATAACGTAACAGTTTCTCAAAATGGACTTCATAACCCCGAGCTATAAATTAGACACTACAAAAAGCCCTTAGCATACTTTAGTATGCACACAGTGCACACAAACCCACATACACAAAGACACCCATGCATTTGTGCAAAGCCCACTTGCTTATAAGGACTTTATGATCAGTCTGTTCTTCATAATGAACAAATAATTTAATCCCATTTCTCAATTTCATATTTAACGTCTGAAATATTTGAATGGCATTTTGGAAAAAAAACTAAATCTTTGTCAAATGTGGAAATACTAGTTAACTTTTCCTGTCATTTTTCATTAGGACACACTCCTGAAGTACATGCAGGGCCCTAAAAACTGAAGGAAGCCCATCCCTTTGGGAGCTCTATTATTAGTCCCCATGAGCATCCATGGGGCAGCATGGACACATCTTTTCTGAAGGTCAGGCCACTTCAATAAAAGGACACCTCAACAGTGATGTTACTGCTTCTCTGCAAACAACTGCCCTGTGCTATATGGACCATGATATTTATCTTACTTTCGGGGGGGGGCGGGGGGGAAGGTTGAGAGGGTGTGTATGTGTTCTTTATGGTCGCTATGAGCATCCTCACCAAGCCTGAATTGTAATCTGACTCCAACAACCTACTGGAGTCTAGCCAACCTAATGAAAATACTGAGGAGCTCTGCAATCAGTTGTCCTTTTTGGCTGATTGCCTGATCTGAAAACTCCTGTAACTGTCAGTGAAGATGTAAAGAGAAAATATTGCCACTTAGCTCCATCTCATTGCCTCTGATAATGAATCAGAAGCCAGAAAGTTTTGCTTCTGCAAGAGCCTCTCATCTTAAACTAAAGGCAAAATTCCTGTTAGGTTTAATTTCCTGCTTTCTTTGGTCAAGCAGTTCTCAGCACAGTAAAGTCAAGGATATCTTGTCCTTTTGAACCTGAAAAGTAGATTTAATGAAACAGGATGGGTTGTAGGGCTTTAATAGTATTATACCCTGTTGTGTCTTGGTACTGATATGTGTTTAGTATGTTTTTGTTTGTCTTAAAGTCTCAGCCCCAACAAGAATGCTGCATGTTTATATTTTTCAGAATGCACATGATGCCATTTAGAATTTCTTGTGGGAAAAATCAATGCATATCAGACTTTTCTGTTTGGCAGGTGGGGGAATTACTTTAATTGGCTTCTGAGTGTGAAAAGGTTGAGACTAGTAAGAATGTCCTCTCCAAAGGTCCTTTTACAGAATGACTTGTGTGGAGTGTTTCTCAGCCTTAGACTGTACTCAAACCATACAGCAAAATATGAAATTACATACTAAGCCTAAACGCCTAAACAGGTATTTTTTCTTAATCTTCTCTGATTCTCCTTGGAAGGCCAAATGTAGCACATGAGGTGTAAAGGCTGTCTCTCTTGATGGAGTGAGGCTGTTTGTAGCACATAAGTGAAACAAAAACTAACAATGCTGTTTATTCCTTTAACTTAAGTAGTATGCAGTTAGACTTGAGTACGATTTCCATCAAATAGACTGTCTTTAAATCAGTTTAGGATTTTTTTTCATCAAGTCTTATAAGCCTCAGTAGCTTGCTGTAGGACAATATCTCACAGGGATCTGTAGCTCAGCTAATGAATTTAATTTTTACTGCTTTTAAGTTATTACTCCATTGTGATAGCATTGAGAACAATATGCCTGTTCCAGATGTGGTGTTTTGCTTAAAAGTGCTCTCAAGGCCTGCAAGTCATCTCCTTGAAATGTAACAAATGGTCACTTACCTCTTAGAGGATCCAAATAGGCATATGTTTAAAAAAAAGAAAAGAAAAAGAAAAAAAGCATTTTGCTAAAGTGGAAGAGTTTAGAATCTTCATGGATTTCATGCCTTACTGCTGTCTATCCTTTTCAGAGACTTTTTAAAACTTGCAATCATGTGGGACAGCAGGCTTTTTTTAATTAAAAAAAAAATAATAATTGAGGTAACAGCTGAATCCATACCATTGCAGTAAGATCAGTTTGTAATAATTAAAAAAACCAAAACCTCCCAATTACTACTTTTCCCTCTTCCATGTAATTAACCTTTTGTAAATATGTTATATGAGCATTTGGGAAGAAGTTACTAGCCTCTCTACCTGTAAGACTTGAAAAAAACCCACCAAAAAACAAACCCCAAAACCTCCCCTCAGCCCCCAAGAAAACAACCAACCAAAAACCAAACCAAAGCAAAACAAACCTACCACATGCTCCAGTTGTAGTGAAGGTTTGGAACAGATAAAAGGAGTCCTTCAGTTAGACATGAACTTTCTTAGGATTCACAGAGCTGTAAGTAAGCTAATGTCAGTGCTGAGACAGCAGTTAATCTTTTTTTTAGGTTTTGGTACTTATGTTGTGTAGTAAGTAAGTTGCCTTGTTTGCTGTCCATTCCCCTCCCTAAAATATTTTAGATAATGAGAATGACAAGAAGAAATTTAAAGCAGACAGATCACTATGCTTCCCTTCACGTGTCCTTCATATTCGTCATATTCCAAGTGATGCTACTGAAGCAGAAGTCATTTCATTAGTCGTCCCTTTTGGCAAAATAACCAACTTCTTGAGGCTAAAACAAAAATGTCAGGTATGCAGTTTTCAATGTTTCTATTATAAGAGCAAGGCTGGAGATGTGGTTCATGTTATGAGCCTTGTGATACTGCATTTGGCTGCAATGATTGCAACAATAGCTGGACATTTCATTGATAGCTCAAGATTCTGGTAATTTTCAAAGGTGAAAAAATGTACTGATACTTATTTTTAATACAATTTTGGATTAAATAATTATCTAGTAACTTGTTGGTAATATTGCTAAACATTATATCCACCTTGTGTAAGTAGATAATAAGAACTACACTCTTACTCCTGAAGTCGACATAAGTCTTGAAATAATCCACCTGATTAAATAACTATCATGAATGTCAACTTTTTAATCTGAATTAAATTGCTTAAGGTTTTTTATTTTGTTTTTTCCTCTTAGATACAATAGGGTAGTTCACATTGTGAATAAATACTGGAATGCTAAAATAATACACACTAATAAAAAAATTGTCTGCAGTAGTGAGCTGTGTTAATATGCACAAACTGATGTTGAGTGTCTTATTCCTACTTTTTCGATCAATATGTGTATCTGCTACTTAGGCAGTAGTGCTTGCATTCAAGTATCTAATAATTTCATTAGCAGTGTGGTATTTTTAGCTGCGTTGCTTCCCATATGTCATGCTTATCTTTAGTGACTTACTGTACTTACAATATAAAACCTTTTAAGAAAACCCACAGATCAAATATCCCCTGAAAAATGCATTTTAATGCTGAACAAGTCAATACTTTACATTCACATGATAATTTTCTAGTGAGAGTAGAATTTGTGTTATGGTGCTTTGATGCTTTGTTCTGTGAACAACACAACGCTGAAAATTGCTGTGTATTGGTTGCAGGCATTGTTGGAAATGGATACTGAAGAAGCTGCTGCTACTCTGGTGAAGCACTATAGTTGTTCTGTACCTCATCTCCATGGTCAGCCTATTTATATTCAGTATTCCAAGCACAGAGAACTTAAGATTGAAAGTTCACCCTGTCAGGCTGTAAGTATAGTATTTCCATTTACCAAGATAGAATTGTGTATGAGTTGAATACTGGTTTCTGCTAGGATAGTTAATTTTCTCCATAGTAGCTTGTGATGCTTACATAATATCAAGGCCTTTTCTGCTTCTCACACTGCCGTGCCAGCAAATGCACAAGAAGCTGGGTTGGCCCCCACAGCTGACCCTGCTGATCCAAAGAATATTCTGTACTATATGATGATGTGCTCAGCAGTGAAAGCTGGGGGAAGGAGAAAGAAGGTGGGAAGTTTGGAATTACAGTGGTTTTCTTACCAAGTAAATGTTACGCATGATATCCTACTTTGCAGGAAATTTCTAAACGCCTGCCTGCCAGTGGTAAGTAGTAAAGGAATTCCTTATTTTGCCTTGCTTACACATGCAGCTTTTGCTTTCCCTATTGAACTGTCTTTATGTCAATCCATGAGTTTTCTCAGTTCTGCCCTTTCTGTTCTGTCCCCCCCACTGCTGGAGTGAAGTGACCAAGCAGCTGTGTGGCACTTACCTGCCTATCAGTGTTAAACCACAACTTTAGTAAATAAATAGAACACTCCTCACTACACCAACGTCAAATTCTAATAGATGTTATTTCTGTCTCTTGTTATCCAAGCAGTAACTTTTTTCAGACAGGGAATTCTCTATAAAATTACTGTGGAGGAGCTCAAGCATCATTCTTCCTGATGTGCAAGAAATCAATGGAAGGTGGCAGAAGGACTGCTTGTATGAACAAGGAATTCCTGACTGAACTCAGACATAAAAAAGAGGCAGATAGAATCATGGACAGGTGATTGTATCTGTCCATACAGTACAGACGACATTGTATTTTCTTCTGGAGGAGAAATATAGAGAGCATTATCTGAATATGCAGGGTTGTGGTTAGGAAAGTCTATGACCACATGGAGTTGGCTCTGGAAGGAAAGTGAATGGCAGCAAAGCAAGAATGGCCCCTCAGAGTGAACCAGCAGCAGGCAGAAGATTTAGGGAATGGGGAGCCTGCTGTTGAATGGGGGAGGGGGCCCTGCTTACAAGGTAAATGAAAAAGGCTGAAGTACTGGATGCTTTCTTCTCAGACTTTAGTGGTTACAACTTGTGCTTCAGCATACCAAGCCACTGAGGACAGTGTGAAGGTCTTCATGAAGGAAGCAGAGAAGAATCTCGCTAGGGTATGTTTAAGCAAACTGGCTAAACAGAAGTCTGTGGCTGTGATGAGATGCAGTTATGAGTTCTGAGGAAGCTGGCTGCTCTCATTGCTAGGCCACTCTTACAGTTTTAGAAAGGTCATGGCAATTATAGAAGGCTCCCGAGGAGTGGAAGAAAGCAAATCTCTTTCCTGTCTTAAAGAAGGACAAGGAGGATCCAGGGAGCCCTTGGATGATCAGCCTTACCTAGATGCCTGGAAGGGGAATAAAGCAACTAATCTTGGAAACCTTTTTCATACATTCTAAGAACAAGAAGGTGGTTGGAAAAAGTCAGTAAGGATTTTTGAAAAGGAAGTGGTGCCTGACCAATGTGATGGGCTTCTACAGTGAGATGACTGGTTTGGAGGATGAGAGGAGAGGAGTGGATGTTGTTTAACTGGACTTTAGCAAGACTCTAAACATTATTCCTGATAACATCCCAGTAGACAAACAGATTAAATACAGTCTAGATAAGTAGACTGTGAAGTGGTCTGAAAGGCTAAAATGGTTGTAGCCAGTGGCATGAAGTCCAGCAGAGGACTGGTCACTAATGGAGTACCCTAGGGGTTGATCCTGTGTTCCGTGCTGTTTAACATCTTCATTAATATCCTGGATGATGAGACGGGGAATATCCTTAGCAAGCTTGCTGACAACTTGGAACTGGGAGGGCTAGTTGACATCCCAGGTGGTTGTGCTGTCATTCAGAAGAACCTTGAAAAGCTGGAGAAGTAGACTGACAGGAGGAGCGTCACTAAGTTCAAGAAAGGGAATGCCAACTTCTGCACCTGAGGAGTAACCTCGGGTACTGTTGTACACTGGGGTCAACCAGACAGAAAGCAGCGTGGCAGAGAAGGACCTGCGGTTCCTGGTGGACAGCACACATGCCCTTGAAGAAAAAGGGGCCAGCAGCGGCATCTGATGCTGCAGAAGGCAGAGTGTTGCTGCTGGATTGAGGGTGATAACCTTCCCTCTGCTTGATGCTGATGAGACACATCTCTAATTCTATGTCCAGTCCTGGGCTCCTAAGTACAGGAGAAACATGGACATAGTGGAGCTAATCCAGCAAAGGCCATTGTCGTGGTTTAAGCCCCTCAAGGAGCTCACTCACTTACTCCTCCCTCTTTCTTCCCCCCCTCCTCCAGGAGGGATGGGAAGGATAATCGAAAGAATGCAACTCTCACAAGTTGAGATAAGAACCGTTCAGTAACTAAGGAATAACACAAACCACTACTGCTACCTCCAATAATAATAATGATAAGGGAAATATAACAAAAGAGAATACAATTGCTCACCACCTGATACCAAGCCCAACCCAGCAGCAAACCCCACCCTTCCGGGGCCCTGCCCTCTGTTTTTACATCCTGGGCATGATGTGCTGTGGTATTGAATGCCTCTTTGGTCAGTTTGGGTCCGGTGTCCTGTCTCTGCTTCCTCTCAGCTTCCCCTCCTCCCTGGCAGAGCATGAGACTCAGAAAGTTCTTGATCAGACCAAAATACCACTAAGCAGTAACTAAAAACGTTGGTGTTATCAGCATTGTTCCCAGGCCAAAAGTCGAAAACACAGCACTGCAGCAGCTACTAAGAAGGAGAAAAATGACTGCTACTGCTGAACCCAGGACAGCCATGAAGATGGTTAAAGACTGTTCAGCCTGTAGAAGGCTTGGGGGTATCTTATCAATGTCTGCAAATGGAGACACTTTTCAGTGGTAGGACAAGAGGCAATGTGCATTATTTGAAATACAGAAAAATCCACTTATGAAACTTTCTTACTCTCGTAGTGGTCAAACATTGGAATGGGTTGCTCTGAGACATTGTATAATCTCCATCCTCAGATACATTTAAAACCTGGTGGGAAACGGTTCTAAGCAGCCTGCTATGGGTGAGCCTGCTGTTGTATTCTACACTGCTTAGAAATAATTGCTTACTTTATGCTTGAAAGGACTTTTTCTGTTTCTAAGTTTTAACAGGTAGCAGCTCTCAGTAGCTTCAGAACATGAAGAAAATATTATGTCTTCTCCAGTAAATCTTTTCTCTGAATAATTAGTCCTGATTTTTTCCCCATGTCCACAATATAGTAGCAGGAATACCACAAAAACCTATGTTTGTGTTTTCTTAATTGCTAAGTATGTGGTCTGTAGATGCTATCTGAAGAACAAACGGAAGAACAAACCCAGCTGATACCCAATGAACCACTTTATGCCCCAGAAGCTGCTCTTTTGAAGCTTTTTACTTTGTCAGATACCAATGTCATTGTGGCGGATCATGTAACTTGTTTTTGTAAGATTCATGGTGTTGTCACTGTTCCAAGACCTTGCCAAACTCAAGAAAATCATAGTCTTTAAAATGTTCAAATTTAAAAAAGATAACATGACTAAAATTGATTGTTTATTCTGAGAAAAACCCTAGATCCGATAAAATGGGTATTTTCACTGATTAAATACCAGGTTTATGTGTAACTTCATGCCAAACAATACAATTAATTTCTTCTTGCACTGTTGAAGTACTAAAAATTGATATAGTAAGAATACGAATTCAACATTGCAGGTAGTGGTTCAAATCCTAACCTGTAAACACAAAAGTACTCTTTGCACAATAATATCAAAAAGATACAAACCACCATATTGCAGTGGAAATCTGTTTGAATTTTTGGATTCCTGGATGAATTGCAATTGACCTCCCATTTAGATACGTAAGTTATGTACTGTGGTGTGTGTATCAGGATTTCGTTTTCTGTGAGAATGTTGCAGATAGGGATTGAGGCAAAAATAAGTGTTTATTTTTAATTTGTGCCAGCACAAGTCCCTGAAATCTTGCAAGCTTGTCAATCTAATAAATGTTAATTGTGTCTTTTGTTATTCCAGATTGCCTGATTGTTTTTTTATCTGCAAAACAAATAAATAAAATAACTAGTTTTGGGGTTTGGTTTGGTTTTTTTTTTAACGATGTGGTGTATGTAACAGCCTCAGGAAAACTATGCTCATATTTGCAAATAAGGCTGCTTATAGCCATTTCTCAGATTATTTTCAGCTCAGTGCATGACGCTTGCTTTCTCCTTCTCTAAAACCAGCCTTGTCTACTTCTATTTAAATTTTTCAGCAGGGTGGCTGAACGCTACATTGCTAACTTTGTGTCTAGGCTCAGGCCTAAAGTACAGATTATTTTGCAGGGGTTTCTGAAACTAGCTAGCATCTGTATTTTGTGCCATGTTTAGTCCATCTTCCAAGGAAATAGTGTTACTGAGACATGACTTAAAGTCACACCACTGCATTTGGGAAGGAGCACCTATCCATAGTACTCTCAGAGGTAGTCTGAAGACCTTTCCGAGGAAAGCGTATCAAAAACTGGGACTTTGCAAGTCCTATTGAAGCAGTTTGAGTAGTGAGATTTCAGGCTGGTTTTTGTGTTGGTAGTTTGGCTCAGAACAAAGAGAAGGCTATGCACCTTTAAGCTTATCCCCAGCAAAACTTAATTCCTAAAAAGAATGCAATCCTAGTAAACCTGAGCTAATACTTTTTGGTGCGCTGTTAGTCTTTTACAGTGTTGTCATCATACTGATGTGCTGGAAAATCCCTAGAGTACCAAAAGCTTACTGAATCAAAGCAAAATTGTTGTCTATATGGTGTTACAAAAGTAGGAACAGTTTAACTAAAAAAGAGTCATAATTATGAGAAAGTATGCTCTGACTTCTTTTAGGGCAAGGGAAGGGAAGGAAGTGGTATGATTTTCCTATTATCACAGAATTTGAACTGATAACAGATAAAGGGAATATGTTTTTTTTCAAAGTTGCATTTTAAATGCATTATACATGCTTTTCTTTTTATGAGAACTTTGTTCAGAAAGTAATAATTTATATGTCTGTAACTGTGGTTTCTGCTCTGTCATGATTTCAGAGAGCCCAAGCTTCATTGCAAGCTGTGAATGCTATGGGTCCCGAAAGCCGGGCTGATCCAAGTGCTTATGCTGTTGAAGGTGGGCACCGTCCATATCAGGGTTCAGTTCTTCGAGTCATTGTTGAAAATCAACACTATCCTGTCACTATAGAAATGTTGTATCAGGTAATGAGATTGCTAAAAAACAAACAAAAAATTAAAATCTGTTCCACTGTTGCTATTGTAAATTAATTAACTTTTTTTTTTTCTGTTTTTAAGTAGCTGTGCATCCTTAATTGTTTGAATGAGGACTGTAATTTTAAAATTCTCTGTTGCAGTATGGGGATTTAGGCTTGAATCAGTTTTTTCACAAAAAAGGATCATAGTAAACAGGGCTTCTGCTTACAGCTTTTTGTGTTGTCTTTCATTTCATTTAGTTCCTTAGTTTCTGTGGAAGCAGCCACAAACTTGAGGTGTAACTTCTAATTTCTGCCCACATGATGAGCTAGTGAAATAATGATTATTAAGAACTTGTGGACCCATATGCTTTCCCTCTTTCTATTGAGTAACTTTTGTAGTTTGCATTATATTTTAGACTTTTTTATTCACTTTTATAATTTGAGGTAAGTGATGTAATATGCCAGTATAGTTGCTTGGACAAATGTTTTTGATTGTTCATCGGCTGTTAGAATGCCATTTACTTTAACTACCTCTGAAAGCCTGGCACAGAGGTGGTCTATAGCTAGGAAAGACATTACCATAACTCCTGCTAGGTGGTTATGCTATCCTAACGCACTGTTGTGCTCTATTGAGAGCTGTAAGTTTTAAAACAATAACTTTACAAGATTATGTCTTTGTGCCTGAAGGATTTGTTGCTTTTTTCAGATATTGCAAAGGGTTTAATGCCTGAAGCTTTCATAATTACTAAATGTGTGCAGTAAAAAGAAAAATGCCCCAAATCTGAGTTTCTTAGTGTGATTTGAAACAGTTTTGTTTCATTTTGACAAAAAACTGCAGTTTTGGAGGATTTTTCTGCTTTACTAGCATCTCAAACAGTTGTTGATTGTTACCAACATTTTATTTTTCCTTTTACCTCTTAATATTTCCTTTCTCAGTATATCTCCTCCACCATACTAACTAGTATACTAGTTGTCACTTTGCTATAGCAATTCGTCCTATCTAACCTCTTGTTTGTGTCTCTGAGTGGAGCTTACTCATTATTGAGCTTGTGCAAATACTGTCAACTGTTTAGGATCATTAGTGCACTCAATGCATGAACAAACTCCTGTGGTTCTGGGAGCTGTGCTAGATTAATAGTACAGTAACAATTCCTGGATCTGATCTTGTATGGGGTTTTGTTTAGCTGTGGCGTTTTTGTTTGTTTTTTTGGGTTTGGGGTTTTGTTTTGTTTTACTAAGCATGTAGTGGAAGGGGGATTCATGTTAATTTAATTTGATTAATGTTTGCTTTATGCAGCAGAACGATGTTTTTAGTCTTTGAACTGCCCAGTGGCCCTCACTCAACCACTTTTGCAATAGGTCTTGAGAATTAAGCAATATTTGAAAAGGGATCTTATTTGGAGTTCTTAACAGGGGTCAGTCCCCACTCAAAGCAGCACTTTGTGCCTGATAGCAACAATGTCACATCACCTTATAAGTGTGTTAACATCAATGGAAATGAAAATTTTCACTGATAAATACAGAGGGAACGCCAGTAGGGAAGCTGTCATCCAAAATTTTGATTGTATTTTTAAGTTATAATTGCTTGTCAAGAAATTATAATTTTTTTAACTGGAATTTACCTTACAATATTTATTATAAGAAACAGAATATTTTTATATTGATATACAGTGAGTTTTAGGTTTAAAATCAAACAGGAATAAATGGAATTTCATTATCTTAAAAAGGTGTATTTAGCTTCATGGATATACATGGAAAAGCCTATGTTCAGAAGCTGTATTCAGACCTTTCTTAAGGGGAAGTGCTTTATGAACAGGAACTCAGTGGCTAATTTTAAATTGCTATGAAAAAACTTTTTGTTCTGTGTCCTATTATAAAATGATGACTGCAGCATAAACCCGTTGTTTCCAAGATTCTGAAAAACTGGGTGCAAATGGTCAGGGTAGTGTGTCCTGTATCCTCGATCCTAGGACTAATAAGCTGGCAAGAGATACTTGTCCTTATCTCATAGAATCAGCTAGGTTGGAAAAGACCTTTAAGATCATCAAGTCCAACCATTCATAGAATCATAGAATAGTTAGGGTTAGACAAGACCTTAAGATCATCTAGTTTCCACCCCCCTGCCATGGGCAGGGACATCTCCCACAAACCATGTCATCCAAGGACCTGTCATCCAAACCATGTCATCCAGCCTGGCCTTGAGCACTGCCAGGGATGGAGCATTCACAACTTCCCTGGGCAACCGATTCCAGTACCTCACCACCCTTACATTAAAGAATTTCTTCCTCATATCCAGTCTAAACTTCCGCTGTTTAAGTCTGAACCCGTTACCCCTTGTCCTCTCACTACAGTCCCTAATGAAGAGTCCCTCCCCAGCATCCCTAT
>JANRGW010033459.1:0-12659 GCA_024733675.1 Psilopsiagon aymara
ACCTTGCACTTGGCATGGTTAAACTTCATCAGGTTGGCATCAGTCCACCTCACAAGCATGTCAAGGTCCCTCTGGATAGCATTCCTTCCCTCCGACGTATCAACCAAACCACCCAGCTTGGTGCCATCAGCAAACTTTCTAAGGGTGCACTCAGTCCCATATCTTCCATGCATTGTAGACCTCACATAGGATAATGAATTCTTCAAATTCTTATAAAGGCTGTGTAAAAAGGTTATCTGGTTCTCTTCTTGATATTTTTTTATGCAGTAACAGCACTCACAAAACATTATACTGAGCTTCCACATTGACAGTGTTCTCTCTGATAATAGTTAAGTTTTTCCTCAAGCTGCTGCTTTCAAGGAAGAAATCTCTTATTCTGCTGCTGAAGTCTGCATCACTTCCCATGTGTAAAAACTTGCACAGTCAATGCTGCTCTGAAAAGCATGTTGATGAGTTATGACCCCTTGGATCCAAGAGATTTGGAATATAGTGTAACAACACCTTCTCTCATCATTTAGTGCTTCCATTGATCTATGCAATGTACAAGCAAAGGTCTTACTTGATCGTCTAAATACATACTACATGATTATTGATGAAAATATTGGGCAATATCAGATCCTGAAGAGTACTTAGTGCTCCCAACTATTACAAATTCTTCCCTCTTTAACTCCGTTTACTCTCTTTGAATATATCGGGTTTTACCCAACTAAAACATACGACCAGTTAGATGCATTGCATGCCTTCCCAAAATAAGGTATTACGTAATACTGTTTCAAAATCTTTGAAATATTTGACATGTGTAATTGCTTTTATCAAGTTGCTTTATCACCTGATCAAAGAGCATCACAACAGTTTCAATCTCTTGTTATATTTTTTCAAAACATGGCGATTGTAGTTTTGTACTAATTTCTGCTGGCACATGGCATGTGCTTTGAATATAAATATTGAATGAAGAAACAGTGAAATATCCATCATGATGTTAAGGGCTCTAACTTAAATGAGGTTTTTAGGATCCAGATAGTGCTCTACAGGATATATTAAGAACATGAAGATGATGAAATTACTCAAGATGAAACATGTGGAGACCTTTAAAGATAAAAATGTCAGGAAGGATCAGTGATGTTATTATTTCAGCAAACTGCAACATAGTTGATAAAACACAGTAATTTCTTTCTGTAATGATCATATTTATAGTGAATGAATAGCAGTCTATAAGCTGTATTTTGTAAAAAACAAACAAAAAAAAATCCAAAAAACAAGTCAACAAAAAAACTCCACTTGTTTCAAAATCTGTAAATGATGCTGAGTGTTTTAACTGTGTTTTGCTCTGTGATCTGCATTTTCTCATTCACATGACATTGACTTACCAAACCTATTTTTCCCACATTTGTTGTACCAGTTTTGGCTGAGATAGTTAGCTGTCTTCATAGTAGCTTGTAAAGGGTTATGCTCTAAATTTGTGTAAAAGCAGTGATAATAACACAAGAATGTTTTCAATATTGGCAAGCAGTGCTTACACAGTCAAGGCCTTTTCTGCGAGTAGTCTGGGGGTGCACAAATAGTTGGGAGGGGATACAGCCAGGACAGCTGACCTCAGCTGACCAAAGGGATATCCCAGACCATACAGCATCTTGCTCAGCATATAAAGCTGGGGAATGAAGATGGAAGGGAGGATGTACAAAGTGATGGCTTTTGTCTTCCCAAGTAACCACTAGACTTGATGGAGCCCTTCTTTCCCAGAGGTGACTGAACAGCTGCCTACTGATGGCAAGCGCTGACTGAATTCCGTATTTTGATTTGCTTGTGCATGCAGCTTTTACTTTACCTGTTAAACTCTCTTTATCTCAGCCCATTAGTGTTTTTTGGTTTAACCTTCTGATTCCCTTCCCCATCCCACCACTGGGGAGAGTGAGCAGCTGGGCAATGCTTAGCTACAGCAACTCTGGTTTTCTGGCTAAAATAATGTACTTCAAATCATATTTTTTTTTTAGATTTATTTTTTTTTCTCTTCACAGTATTTTGCCTTTAAAGTTCCAGTTATTGCAGTGCTCTTGAGAGGCATATATGGCTTCTCCTCTGGTGTCTGGAAGAACTGACAAGATGATGAATATGAGCAGCTGAAATCTCTTTTACATAGTTTGGTCTCAGGTCCTCTGTGATCCTTAATTTGAAAACTGAACATAAGTGAGTTGACTGAAGGTTTTTCACTTTGTGCTACCATCAGGTTAAAGATCTCTTTCTTGTGCAATTGCCTTTTTTTATGCTATAATGTTTATAAAACTAGTCAAGTATGTTTGTCTCCATTTTATTGCTACACCCATCAAAATTCCAACTGCAAATTCAGTGAAAGCATTTTGAATGGTATATATTATATTTCTAAAAGCACTCTCATGCGAAGTATGTCTATGAGTTTAGGCATACTCTTAATGCTTTATACATGCAAGCACTACTGCAAACACTTGTTTTTTGTATGGGCATATTTACTCTAATGGCAATAATGACCATGATATATTTTTTATTGTCCTTTCTCAGGAAGACGTATAAGCCTTCTGACTCCCATTATTTCATATGAATCTTTCTTCTTTTTTAACCAACTATTTGAAGGTGACAGGTGATGAAGACAACATGTTGAAGCAATCAAGGTAATGGCTATCTTTCTCCAAGGCTTTTCACACTTTGGAAACGCACCATAAAAATGAACCGAGGTTTCATAAGGCATCTTTATTCCCTAAAACCACATGGATCTATGTCTTGTATATACCGCCTTACATTCTCAGAGTCAGACTGTACCTTTTGTGTGGCCCACCAGCATACCTTGTCTGATACCGCGTCAGTCATCTTTTCATAGAATTTTATCTCTATCTTCTGGTTCCTTTGTAGCAGAGACATGAGTTGTGTTCATGATGTCCCACAGCATCAAAAATACTGTGTCTACATGCATACTCCAGAATGACATGGAAACCTGCAAACTCTGTTAGTGTGCTTTGCCATTGCATTTCTGCTGCAAGTTTATTCCCTATTAGCATTTTCAAACTATACCTACCTGCTGTCATGTCAGATGTGGTGAAGTATTTTCTTTATTTTTTTCCCAAAGCATGTGCCAATATACATTTTTGATGTCAAATACAATTTTCATTTTATGAAGTCAGTTAATTTTTCTTCATCTGACAATTTGTTAGCAATTAGTGGGTTTTTTTCTTACACAGCATTAGAAGAATTTGCACTATAAATGTGAGGATATTTTCATGCCTTCTGTCAGCAATCAACCCCATCATTCAATCAATGATTTCAGTGAATTAACAAGCACTCTCCTTCTTCTCTTTCTCATTTGTTTTCTTGTTATTTTTTTTCTACCAATGTGGTAGGGATGCTACGTGAGAGTAATGATTTCAACACACAAGAAATGTGTACTCTCATGACTTTGTAATTTCAGCTAGGAGATTCCTGGATCTTACAGGCTAAAGAATTTGAGGAACAGTGACTATGTGACATCTTACAGCCTACTGCTCTGTAACATCCTTCCTCCAACACAAACACAAAATTAAATAGTATTCAACTCTTAAATAAACTCTGGAAAAAATACAAATGATAATGTGGTTAGATAGTCACATTTGTGGAAAATGTCCAGAAAAATGAAATGGCTTGAGCACTTAATAACTGAGAACAAGACTATACCTTGTTGTGAGAAGTATAATAAAACCAAATGCATAGCCAAACATCTGGTAAAACAGTGTCAATGACGACTTTTGTTTGACTTGATAGAACGCATGCACCCAGGTAGAAGTATTAGTATTCTGTGAGCATTTTAAAGGAGCAGTATTGCATGATTCCAAATAATCTAATAATAAAAAATGAAAATGGTTTGATCTCAAAATAGCAATTTAAAAACTCCTGTCCTGGTTTTAGCTGTAAAAGTCATTTTTCTCCTTCCTAGTAGCTGGCGCAATGTTGTGTTTTGCCTTTAGTTTGAGAACAATGCTGATAACACACTGATGTTTTAGCTGTTGCTAAGTAGTGCTTACCCCAATCAAGAACTTTTCAGTCTCATGCTCTGCCATCAAGGAGGGGTGTAGAAAGCTTGGAGGAAGCAGAGACAGAACACCTGACCCAAACTAGCCAAAGGGATGTTCCATCCCACCACACGTCATGCCCAGTATATAAACTGGGGGAAGTTACTGAGAAGGCCAGATAGCTGCTTGGATCTGGGTGAGTATTGGTCAGTGGGTGGTGAGCAATTGTATGTACGCCAGTACTGTTTACTGTTTGTTTTCCTTTCCTCTTTCACAAGATGATACATCGTCTTTATCTTGCAGTGAACCATACCACATTAGTAGGATTCCCTTACCTAAAACTCATTTTAGGAACAATGCAGTATTTTATCTAGTCTTCTGCTGCTTCTCCATTCCTTCTAGTAATGTGTCTCATATTTGCCAACTCTAACAAAGTGCTTTAGGGTACTTTAAAGAACAGAATGGGACTAAATGTTTGCAATTGAATCCTAAAGCATATGTGTTAACATAACTTATCTCTTCACTGCAGAGATCCTCCATAAAGGAGCCTCTATCACTTCTTCTAGATTAGTAGATACAAGGCCAGAAAGACACAGAGGTTCCTGCGTGCTGGCTTGCATAGACAGAGCACAAGCAAATATTGTCAAGAGTGTGACATTTATGGTCTTCCTAAAAGATACCTTCAAAAAAAAGACTCTAACAATCACGTATCAATCTCAAGACCCCAAGAGGCAGAGAATACATTAAATTCACTGAAGTTATTTTTAAGTGCCATATGTATAATGCTTTGAGTTTAAAAACATTTAAATTCATTTTGCATTGCACTTAGGTTGCTTTAAAGGTATTGGTTACTAATATTTTTAATAACGTCTTTGCAGAGTGTTTCACATGTTATACTTAACATAAACAAATCACCTGTTCTTAAGACTTGGATTATAACTTTATTTGTAAATCTTCGTCATTTTCTGAAGTTTTAGTGACCATTAAAAGTGAAGACAGAAGGCTGAAGATGATATTATCATTCAGCATTGATAAGTACACTTTTAATTGAGATAAACACTGACACACAACAAAAGCTACAGGGCACATTCTGAAAGTTACAGAGAGCTTGGAGGAAAGAGACAACTTATCTATTAGGAATAGATCATAGGTTCAGGTTACTTTGATTACATCTTGTTTCTTCTACAGCTCTTTTCTCTGAAGTTAATAATACAAATCCTGGAGACAGCATATACTGTAATTTCTTGTATGATTGTATGTGAAATTCTGGTTTAAATTGAAGAACTATTCATATTTAACAAATTGCTATTTAAAATATACATGATAGATCTGCAAAGTGAGCTGCTAAGCAAAATCTAAACCTTGTTATTCTGATTATTTTATCACTAAGCATATACATTTCTGTACATGAAGATTCCCTTCCAGTTCTTTAACATGCTCTTATCCTGTGATTAAAACAGCCTATACTTGATTTTATTTGTCATTCTTATAAATAATATAGCCACTTCTGATTTTTTTTTTTTTTTCTGATTATATATATAATGCTTTGCATGATACAGGAATTGGTTTTGTTGTGTGACTTTGCAGCTAAAGAACATTGACAGATGCTAAGAGGGCTATATACCCAGTGAAGAGCATTGCTTTTTCCTTCATCTATTATCATAAGCTCATGTATTTTTTATCATATATTGCAATATCATATATTGCTGAAATGCCTTATAAAAAAGTGGAAATAAAACATACAATATGTTTATTCATTTTGAATAAGGAATACTGAATACTGTCAATTTATACAAAATGATCCTCATTAGACCCGAAAGTCTACATATATCTTGCCAAGCTTATAACCCTTAAAATTTTTCTCTCCTAATTGGCAAGATGAGGTCACAAGTGGCTTCTGCTTACTGAACTTTGAAAACTCACTTTAACTGTTGTGGCACTGGGAATAAAATCTGTCATTCAATTCTAAGTATTGTAATCTCCTGCTCTTAGCCTGCCATCTGGTCCCATGTACAACGTCCACCTAACAAAGCTTTCTCTCCAGTCATTGAGGCCATGCTGGTTGGTATTTTCTGCATGCATAAAATTCTGGGGCAGAGTCCTTACACCTTTGAAGCTCCTCTCTTCTATTAACATGATTTCATTTAAAAAAGAATAATGAGAAGAAAATAAGCTTTAATTGCCACCTAATCACAAGGATCTTTTAGTTTTCAGCCATGCCCAGTCATTTCCCATTCAATACTTAGGTAAACTATGACTACAATAACATCCAGAGACCGTGCTGGGAACCAGAGAAAAGAAAGCAGTTCTTGCAACAGAGTGTTAGCACTCTATAAACATTTTTTATGTAGTACACTGTTGTGACATGTAAGAATTTCTCAATTTGCCTTTGAGGTAGCTGAGAATGATAGCTACGGAACACAGCAACAATGGTGTGTGATTCCTAAAATCACGACAACAATGTTAACGCATAGACATTCAGAGGCTAAATATTGAGCCTCTAAGCAGAGCTATTTAGGCAAGGTGTAGTACTGCAGAAAGCTGCTTTTTCCAGAGCTGTCTTCTCCTGCTAGGGTAGCTCCACTTACACCTTGTATAAATAGATCCAAAGTGACACAGATGCAGCCTCAGCATTTTTAAACGATGTAAACCTAAGAGACTGTCAGTTTTGTTGTGCATTTTAGGATTTATGCATAGTAAGAAATCACAGTAATTTAATATTTTTTAAGAAAAATTACAGGGAAAGTCTTAAAGAAAGTTGAAACCAGAAGCAAATGGGAAACAGGCTGACACAATGCATTTTTGACACTTTTCTAAACTCAATTTCAACACATTCTCAAGTGCTGGTTTTGGCAAGAAGTCTGAAAAATTTTCATGATTAATCTTCAAGCTTATTGTACCAAAATAAGACACAATTTTGCTTTCAAATCCACATTAGTAGAATTAAACTGCTATGTGTTTATCTAAAGAAATGACCGTTTTAGGTTCATATTTTTAGTAAAGATTTTTGCATAACTGATGACAGTGGAAAACACTCTTCCTAAAATTTTGCCCTATGGTTAGCAGAAAAAACTCTAAATCTGTATTATCTGTAAAATTTATCACATCATTATTTACCTCCTTTTCCACATCATTTTCTGAGGATTCTATAACTGGTTAAATTACCTGCATCCCGGTACCTATAGTATCCTAGCAGAAGTCTTTACGTGGCATGAAAATTTTACATAAATTCTCTTCTTTATTTCTGATCTTTTTATCCTCTTATGTTTTTATCCACTACAGAACACCTTTCTTCAGTTGTTCAGTTTATTTTTGAACCTCTGGTGAAGGTCTGAAAGAATGATTAAAAGCTTCTGAAAAATCCAAGTACACTGGTTTGACTATCTACATTCTGATGATCTGTTTCAAAAGCTGTTAATATTGTTTCCCTCCAGAAAAAAAAACAAACAATCCATCCTATCAATTTCATGTCAGAAGTGTTTGTGTTCTTGTCTGCACTATTTTGACAACAGTATTAGCAAGCTAGTGCACGAGTCAAAGCAAAGAATGAAGAAGACAGAATTAAATCACCTGCAACCATGCCATTCATAAGTTCACTAACCTGCATACCAGAGCCTGTTCTGTCAGATTATGCTGTGCCTAATTTATATTATAAAACCTCTGCATAGAGAGAAGTGGCATAAAACTACTACAGAGTAAGAAGTGCGTGAAGAAATTGACCTGTGAGTAAAGAATCAATATGGAACAGGGACGTAGCGGGAGACAGAGTGGAAGTGAATAGAGGCAATTTGTCAAATTGACTTTCTTCCATACACACTTCTGCCTTTATGGATAAACACAATCATCCAATATAAGTACCCAGTAAGCTTAATCACAAACATTGTGGTAATTAATTCATTTTTGTCCACTAGAAGCTGAAATAAAGATTTAAGGAAAGCCTAAGGCACAAACTTATGTAGCATGAAAGAAGGAAAGGCATTATTTGATTAGGTTAAAAGGTAGCAAGGAATCAGAGTGTAGGAATAGTCACAAATTATCCACATGGAAACTTTGGGAGTGGTTAAAAGAACTGGAAAAGTAGTTGGGTCCTGGGAAGTGGTAGCAAAGACTGAAACTTGATGGAGAAAACTTGAGGGTCGTATGCCTAAGCAGAAGGGAACTGCATGCCAAAGAGAAGAGGACAACAAAGGAATGGCAGAGAAGAGGAACCAACTTCCGAAAAATGAAAGAAAACTTGTCTGAGAAAGGATGTGAGACCATGCCCATGGCAGGGGGGCTGGAACTAGATGATCTTAAGATTCTTTGCAACCCTAACTATTCTATGATTCTATGTAAGTCCATAGAAAATCCAGAACATGTTTCAATGCTCTTTGCTTACAAGCTTACCGGTTAGATCTCTATGCAACTACACTTTAGCAGACAGGTGTTCACAAAAAAAATACTTTCCAAACAGAACAGATTTCAAGGAGCAGTTGGGATAGGACCTGTCTTGAGGCGACATATAAAACTGGCTGATGTGTTTTCTCTGATGCATGCAGACATGTAAGTCTTAGACACTGTAACCTAGTAGGTTACAATGCACAAAAGAAACCAGTGCCAAATGAAACAGCCTCTCTCCAACTGCATATTTTCCACCCCTTTCATGAGAGATAAGTCTGTGTCTTCATATAACAAAACCCAAAAGAAAACAGCTTGTGCAGAAATAAGCCATTTCAGTGCATAGTTTATTAGTCTCATTTGCTAGTTAACTGTCACGTTCTTCATATTACAAACTTCATATCTCTTTTAATTGAGTAGATTTTTGTTAGCTGCGGAGCAGATAACATTTCCTATTACTTATTTTTATTTTTTAAAAAAGTGTAGGGTTTTTATTTTGTTTGTTTTGTTTTGGGTTTGGCTTTTTTTTTTTTTTCTTTAATCAGCACTTTCCAATATGTGAATAAAATTTGGGATAGGTTTTCTTATTATATAGTATTTGTCCTTCATCTCGCATTGGAATCTTTATGGTGACTCTTCAGGTTTATTAAATACAAAATTAAACTGCTAATTGGGAAGTATTGAGAGGAATTCATAAGCCCACTATTCTGTCAGGGGCTTCCTGTATCCTGCAATGTACTATTATAATATGGTCATTACTGTACCACTGCTCAGATGACATTTTCCAAGACAGCTGCTATTTCTACATCTACATGAGTCTTTGGGAGTTTCTGGTTAGTTCTTATTTCCCCTAAAAATAAGGATTTCATTCATACTAGTTTTAGACTGTTGGCAACAGTAACAGGAGACTAGAGTAAAACCATTAATGCAATGATGTGCTATAGCGTCATCAAAGGAAATTTGGCTTCAGAATGGATGCTGAAGTTTAGTGTGTGAAGTCCAAAAAGTGCTGCAAATACAAATCACTTAATTGTTAAAGGATTAGGAAATAATTTTCTATTGACTGAGACATCACACATTATTAACCCAAACACCAGACAAGGAGGGAAATGATACAGAGCCTTTGCTTGGTACAACAGTGTAAATGGGACCAAGGATACATAAAATGTGGAAAATCACAAAGCAAATATTTGTGCTACAAAGACTATTCTGCAATTCCACTGAAATAACCACTAACAGAAGAATTAACACCATGTTGACATCCTGGTATTTCAAGAGAGAAAGACGGCGAAACAGAAAGAGAGAAAGAAGACAGAAAGGAAAGGAAGGGAGGGTAGAAAGCAGGGAGAACGTAAGAGAGCGGAAAAAAGAAGAAAGGAAAAGAAAGGACCTTGATCCAGAATCACCCAGAATTAAATTATTTTCCAAAATGGTAAATTCTTTTGCTGTTATTCTTTAAAGTGAATTTGTTTTGAAATTTTTAGCTGTGTGTAGGGGGAATCTGCCAGCAGGATATACTCAGTTTAAATGCATATATCTATTACGTATTGGCTAACATATACAGATGATAGTATTTAATAAGCTATTAGGCTCCATGTGCTCACCACCCTGAAGGCTTTGACTGCCCACTAAGCACCCATGAAAAGAACAGTTCACATCCATGTCTTCCTATACTGGATTCTCATCTATCTTTCCCAGCCTTCATCAGTACTGAAACACGAACTGAGACCAATGGTTTGACAATTTCTTAGACCCCACGATTTATTTCTTTTTAGAAACCTGTTCATATTGTTATTTCCCATCAGTTTTCCAGAGCTGCTAGTAATATTTGGCTCAACGCTTCTTTTTCTGTCTATAATGTCACATTTTATATCTTTCTACAGACTTTATCACAAGACACTGCCTCATGGCTCAAACACTTTCTCAGCAAACAAGGCCAAGCAATGTGGTAACATCAGAGCTACCCCTTGGATATAAATCCTGAGGTGGCTAGGGAGAACCTTATGGTGCATTTTGAAGGAAGAAGGATGCAAAACTCAGGCAGCATTCTTAAGTGATTGAAATAGACATTTAAGCATTAGTGTTACTAAAGCTGCATTAATTTACACCACCTGAGTAACCAGTTCACTAAATAGGAATAGAGAACCTAATTCAGAAATGTGTGACCTTCTGTGTTCAATAATTTGCCATCAATGCAATACTATCTCCACAATAATTTAGTTTGGATAATAAGAAAACTTTCATCTACATATCCAAGAAATAGGTTTTGCGTGAAATTAAAAAAACTCCACACAAACAAGATAAAAGCACCAACAAACAAACAAACAAAAAAAAAATCCACACACTCCCCCCAAATCCAAATAAACAACCAAATCAAACTGAAGATTAATTTATAATAAAAATTAATAAATGAAGAATTTATCAGTCTTCACAATGCAGAACTCTATAACCAGTTTGCTTTCCAGTGGTCATGAAACTAAGTGACAGTAAGGCATCTGTGTATAATTCCCTGCACTACCGCAGTTTGGTCTTCTGTGTCTGTTAGAGTACAATATTTTAGTTGAATGCTGTGGCTTAGTGACACAAACAAGGTAGATAAACACTGAGGTGGCTAGAAAATGTAGCTTCTTTACATTCTGAACTGTCATTTGATTTTCATAACTCCAGAAATTGAAATTAAAGGTTTGAAATTTGGGGAGAGATTTTGTGGTATTCATATATTTCAATGTAACTTTCTGTGGATGCAATGTAAATGCATCCTAACTGATTCCTAACTGAAACCTAACTGATTTTTAAATCATAATGCACTCTGAAACTCAAAAAAATGTTAAAAGCTAATAGTGTCTCTATCTTGTTGCAAATTTTGCCTATGGTAGATAATGATGTAATATAGAACACAGTAATTTTCTTCTCCAGATGGGAAGTTCTATGAAAAATAGTTTTATTTGTGTTCATCAGTAGTACATCTGTTTCCAGACACATTCGTTTCAAAGACTTTAATGTTCGCATCATTAATTCCAATCCATGGTGGAATGCCTAATGAAAATAAAAAGACTCTTTTCAAGATTTTAACTATAAAACTTATTATTCATACAATCATATGTCAAAGTTTGGTGGCTTTTATTTTTGGTCTTCAACTTTTCATCAAAGCACATGGAATTAAGACATCTGTTTTCTAGAAGAAGCTCCAACATAAATAGGTATGTGACACTCAATGACTTTTTAATGGGAGATTCTCAGACATTAGACAGAAAAATGAGGAAAAAAGCCATTTTTCTTCTTTTATAAGATGAATTAATAATGTTTCACCCATCCTAGAAAAATTGCTCATATCCTATGTGAGTACTGTTCTTCATGGTTATTTTCACAAATGTAAAAATACTAATGCAGAATTTCCTTTAAGTTACACCCATAATTTGGGAATATATGATTTTATGATATTTCCTTTAGAATGTTCCCCTGTCAAATCTAGGATGTCACAGTCTTTTACCAAAACATTCCAAAATTGCTGGAATAAGTAGCTGTTTGGAAAATACAGAAGTGTCAGATACACAGGTTCTAGTCTCTCAACCTGCGTGGATGAGTGTTGCAGCAGTGATGATGAATCCAGCTGTTAGGTGTTTAAAAGATGTATTCTGGAGTGATTCATATGACAGTTCTCATGTAATATCTAATCGGGGGGGGGGGGAATAGAAGTTTACAATCCTAACATTTTTTGTTCATTTGTTTTTTGTGTCAGACACTGAAATTATTGCCTTGCAAAATAAGAATACAGAAAAATAAAATGTTGTATGCAAGGCAATTATACTGCTGGATTTAACGAACAGCTATGCAAAGCACTGGATAGTTTTGGACCTCTACAAATCAATGAATTAATACAAAGCACTGTACTCAGCATGTAAATCGGGCTTTAATGTACAGTCATAACCTGGGAAGATTTCTGTTATAGTGCTGAACAGTGGGCCATGTGCCATTATTACTATCTTCCACATTACAATGAATACAGAAGAATAAATTCATATGTTGTGATAGGACCCTGAGACAGATCTTTCTGGACCTCCTCTTTATTCAAGATTCAGTCAAGAAGACAGAAATTGATTTAAATATACCTACCTCAAAAAACGGATTTTATTTGAGTATAAAATCATGAGTACTTGATAATAACTGAATGACAATTTGCCTTTTGCTCAGTATGCCATTGTCATGGGTTCAGCAGTAGCAGTCATTTTTCTCCTTCTTAGTAGTTGGTGCAGCACTGTGTTTTTGACTTGT